>CM035418.1:24499420-24504420 GCA_020310875.1 Ceratopteris richardii | reverse complement strand
AACAATTTTTTTTTGGCAGCTTCCCCTAAATATGGAACTAAAAAAAAAAACCTAAGACATGCAGGCTTGCATGCAAGTAAGGCATGACGTCCATAGCAAAAGCAATGCAAGCTAAACAAAAAAAACACTTCAACTTTATTTCTTCCACCTACAAAATAACAATTCACTTGAAAAAAAACATTCTACTTGTACATGTGTATGTATGTGTATATCTTATGTGTTATGTGTATGGTTGTGTATGTATGTTTATGTATGTGTTTGTGTGTGTGTGTGTGTGTGAATATATGTGTGCATATGTATGTGTGTGTATGTATGATTATGTGTCTGTGTATGTGTGTCAATGTATGCATGTATGTTTATGTATGTGTACGTGTGCATATGTGTGTGTATATATGTGTGTATGTGTGTGTGTTTTTATGTGCATGTGTTCATGTGTGTATGTGTATGTGTGTGTATATGTGTGTGTGCTTATGTATGTGTGTCTGTGTGTGTTTATGTGTGTATGTGTGTGTATGCATGTGCATGTGTGTGAGTGTGTATGTATGTATGCTATGTGTGTGTATGTGTGTGTGTTTTTATGCGTGTGTGTATGTGTGTGTGTATCTATGTGTTTGTGTGTATGCATGTATGTATGTGGTTGAGTGTATGGACATACGTGTATATGTGTGTGTATATGTACACATATGTGTGTGTTTTTATGTGTGTGCTTATATGTATGTATGTATGCATATGTGTGTATGTGTGTGTATATGTGCATGTATATGTGTGTGTATATGTGTGTATGTTTTTTATGTGTGTGTGTATGTATGTGTATGTGTGTATGTATGTGTGTGCATTTATGTGTACATGTGTGTTTGTGTTGTATGCGTGTGGGTGTATTTATCTGTGTGAATGTGTATGTGTGTATGTACATATGTGTGTATGTGTATATGTGTGTTTTTATATCTATGCGTATGTATGTGTATGTGTGTATGTATGTGTGTGAGTGTGTATGTATATGAGTATATGTATGTATGTATGTATCCATGCATCTATGCATGCATGCATGCATGTATGTATGTGTATATGTGTGTGTATGTGTGTGTGCGTGTGTGTGTCTATATGCATATATATATGTGTGTATGTATTTGTATGTGTATGTGTGTATGTATGTGTGTTTGGGTGTGTATGTGTGTATGTATATGTGTTTGTGTGTTTTAATGTGTGTATGCATGTGTGTATGCATGTGTGTATGTGTGTGTATTTGTGTATTTGTGTATGTATGTATGTATGTATGTATGTATGTATGTATGTATGTATGTATGTATGTATGTATGCATGTATGTATGTATGTGTGTGTGTATGTATGTGTATGTGTATGTGTATTTATGTGTCTGAGTGTATGCATGTATGTGCATGTATGTATGTGTGTGTACATTGTTCGAGTTAGATGTCTGTGGAAGCACGCAAACAACACAAGGAAGAAGAAGAAGCTTGGAGCACAACACACAATACTGAATGTATTACTAGAGAATGCACAAAGATAAGTAGCCCATTAGGGCAATAGGCGTATATACAAGTTGGGGGAAAAAAGCCTCCTAAAGAGGGAAAAAAGTGCCCCGGCGGTCCTAGAGTGTTCACACACATCACTACCTAAATATATCAAAAAATCTCCCCTGGGAGTGATGCGGTGAACAAGTAGCTGGCACTCATGTATAAGGAAGTGCCAAGCTATGTGGAAGTCACTCCACAAAAGGAAGTAAGCCCAAAGCTTTGCGGAAAGCTTCAAACTTCTCCCTGGGCAGAGCCTTCGTGAAAAGGTCTGCAATGTTCTCCTGCGTGGGCACATATGCCAAGTTGATCTCCCTAGCAGAGAACCTCTCCCTAACATAGTGATAATGCACCTCAATGTGCTTAGTGCAAGCATGGAACACAGGGTTCCTCGCAACTGCCAATGCGCTCTGACTGTCAGTGAAGATGGTGGTGGCAGAAGACTGGCCAACACCCAAATCAGCCATGAGGCGTCTGAGCCACACACACTCAACAGTCACTGTGAAAGCAGCCCTATACTCAGCCTTACAACTGGAAGTGGCCACAGTAGGCTGCTTCTTGCTCAACCAAGATATATATGAGCTACCAAGCATGAAGCAAAAACCACTGGTGGACACACGAGTGTCATAGCAACCAGCCCAATCTGAGTTAGAAAAAGCATGCAAATCTGGTGGTAGTGATCCCCCCTTGGGATAAAACAACCCAAGTAGCCGAGTACCACTCAAGTAGCGAAAGATGCGCTTAACCGCCTTCCAATGCGTGACTCCTGGGCGATGCATAAACCTGCTCATCTGTGAGACAGCAAACTGAATATCTGGCTAAGTAATGCATAAGTAAATCAAGCATCCAACAGCCTGCTCATAGAGAACAACATCAAATGCATCTCCAGCATCATGAAGACTCAATCGTAAACCTGTCTCCATAGGAGTGGCAATAGGCTTACAGTCTTCAAGGCCAAAACGCTGCAATAATGTGTCAATATATTCATTTGACACAAAGCCATTCCACCATCAACTTGCATAAACTAAATGCCCAAATAGTGATGCAAATGCCCCAAATCAGACATCTCAAATGAGGCATGCAAATCAGCCTTGAAATCAGCAATATGCTTCTGAATAGGACCAGTGAGCAGCATGTCGTCAACATAGACAACAATGATCAAAAGCGCATCATTAGCACGCTTAACATATAAGGTGCTTTCAGTTGAACTGTTCTCAAAACCATGTGCAACCAGGCAGACATGTATTTTCTCATACCAAGCACATGGTGCTTGCTTCAAACCATATAATGCCTTCTTTAACCTACACACCTAGTTTTCATGCCCTTTCTTCACAAAGCCATGGGGCTGAAAAACATACACTTCTTCATGCAAGTCACCATTTAGAAATGCTGTTTTAATGTCCAACTGATGTACATTCCAACCATGATGGGCTGCAAGTGCACAAATGCTCCGAACAGTAGTCATACGGCATGTAGGTGCAAAGGTCTCATCAAAATCAATGCCTCTTTCCTTTGCATAACCCTTTGCAACAAGCCTAGCCTTATACCTCTCAACTGTACCATCAGGTTTACACTTCAGCTTGTATACCCACTTAGTGCCAATGGCCTTCTTGCCAGGAGGCAAGTCACATAAAGACCATGTACCATTCTTCATTATAGCATCATATTCAGATTGCTTAGTAGCCATCCAATTTTCTAAATTCTGTGCTTCATCAAAAGAAACACACTCATTCTCATCACAGAGACTAGACCCAGCCATAGCATAGCAATTTGGTGCAAAGAAGGCACTATGAGAGCCTGAACGAGTACGATATGACAAAGGTGCATCTAATTTGCTGTCACGCAAAGTCTCCACCAGCCATTTTGGCATAGTTTTTGCCTGCTCAATATTAGCTCTCTCATCAGCAAGTGCATCATGTAAATCTGCATCAAAAATGGAATGATCTGCATCATGAAACCTGCAAAGGCTAAGAAGTTGCCTCATTAGGACTAGCACTAGACTGTCCACCTGTAAAAAGAGGCATCAAAGTATCATACATGTCTTTGGAGCTAACAGATGTCTCCTTAGTACATGAAAGCAATGGCTGAATAGCATCTTCCACAAAGACAACATCACGACTAACTAGAATGCATTTAGTCTGTGGATGATACAAACGATAGCCTTTACTTTCAGAACTGTACACAACAAAAATACATTTTACTGCCTTGTCATCCAATTTTCTGCGATGTTGTTCAGGCACTAGTGCATATGCTAAACAACCAAAAACACGCAGATGAGCAACAGATGGCTTGCGGTCATGCCAAGCCTCATATGGAGTGATAGATTGCAGCGCTTTAGTG
Organism: Ceratopteris richardii; assembly: GCA_020310875.1. Taxonomy (NCBI): domain Eukaryota; kingdom Viridiplantae; phylum Streptophyta; class Polypodiopsida; order Polypodiales; family Pteridaceae; genus Ceratopteris; species Ceratopteris richardii. The sequence continues at coordinate 24,500,550 of CM035418.1, read as the reverse complement.
GGACACCTGTTCAATACATATGCTGCACACATGACAGCCTCAAGCCAGAAACTATGTGGTAAAGCCTGACTCTTGACCATGCACCTCGCCATCTCCATGAGTGACCTGTTCTTTCGTTCAACAACTCCATTCTGTTGAGGTGTATACGGCACTATACACTGGTGTTTTATCCCACGTTCAGCCAGAAATGCATTAAATTCAGAAGACATATATTCCCCCCCTCGATAAGAACAGAGGGTGCCCATTTTACATGCTGACAGATTTTCAGCCAAAACCAAAAACTGTTTAAAGCACATGAACACTTCGGACTTTGCTTTGAGTGGATATACCCATGCATGCCTGGAAAAATCATCAATAAAAGTCACGAAGTAAAGGTAATTTCCAAAAGAGAGTGTCTACACAGGACCACAGACATCACTATGTACAAGCTGCAATTTCTGTGTAGCCCGAACTGGACCATCTTTTGGAAAGGACGAATGCTGCATTTTGCCCAAAATACAGCCTTCACAAACATGTTTTCTAGGTGCCTCAAGTTTGGGCAAAGAGGACACCATTTCAGATTTTCTGCAGGTGTAGCAAGCTAGCAAAATTCAGATGACCAAAGCGTGCATGCCAAAGCTTTGCATCTGACATAGCCTGAGAATCATTTACTGCACATGCCAAATCATTTTCAGATATTTCATAGTCTATGATCTTATACAGCCCACGACATAAAATGCCAGAAGCAATAATAACATCGCCATTTGACAGATCATGAATTGTACATCTCTCATCAACAAATTTCACAACCAAGCCAATCTTGGCTAATGCAGAAAATGAGAACAGATTCTTATTGATCCCTGGCACAAATAAAGCATCTGACAAAGTGAAAGAACTACCATCAGCAGTAGTCAAAATGATCTTACCAACTCCCATAACAGGATAAGAGGAGTTGTTGGCGCATGTAAGAGTATTCCTTGTAGGGGAAGGTTCGAGTGAAGAGAGGAAACTGCGCTACGAGGTAATATGTTTGGTTGCCCCACTGTCAAAATACCAAACATCTGAGTCTACTGCAGACATGCACTGCTCATGAAAAGATGGGTCAAAACTGCAAACAATAGTAAACGCCCATTCTTCTTCCTGCACAAGAT
>CM035418.1:24391920-24494420 GCA_020310875.1 Ceratopteris richardii | reverse complement strand
GATATTCGTGCATGCATGGAAACAATAAAAATCTCAAAATTTACTCTCTTCTATGTGTTAGCTAATGATGCAATAAGCATTGTCTTGCTAAGGTCCGCAAGATTTTATTAGTTAGAAAATCTTAATTTACTCTCATGATTAGAATTTATTTGCTTAAATATGTTAGTTAAGTAAATAATAAGCATTATTTTGCTGATATGTGTAAGATCTTATTAATTAATCATAGGAATTAGCATTTACTTACATCTCTATGTTAGTTTATGAAAGAATAAATATTATTTTTCTAATGTATTTAATCTTCTATTAGTTAGATATTCTAGCTAATTCCTAAAATTAGTATTTATTTGCTTATATATAGTAGCTAATAAGTATTTTTTTGCTAATTCGTGTAAGGTCTCCTTAGATATTATAGAAATGGGTAGTTACTTAATTCTATGTGTTACCTAATGCACAAATAAGAATTACCTCCCTATTATATATAAGCTTCTATTAATAATTTGGCTCATTATTACAATTAGCATTTATTTCTTACATATGCTAACGAGTGAAACAATGCACATTATCTTGGTAATATGTATAAGCTCTTATTTTCTAAACTAAGATAAGACATTGGAATATAAGATAGTGTAGGTGAGCATGCTAGCATATCGTACACTTTCAAAATCTCATCTATTCTCTCTCTATCTCTTACTCATCTTCTTTTTGAGTCTTAATGTACGCTAAGGTTCATGTGTTGGAAGATCTTGTAAACCTATGTTTATTGTTATTAAGGTCCACCCAGTTCACGCATTTGGTATTAGAGCATAGTTGACATACACCCCCAACAAGATGATTGATTATAAACTTGAGACTAAACACAAGCTTGAAGGAATGTCTAATTATCTAATGTGGAGTTTTATGATGATGAATGTGTTAGTATCAAAGAACTTGTGGAATATTTTCAATGGCACTTATTTAAGGACAAGACAAGTGAGAGAAGATGTTGCTTCGTCTTCTAGAAGACCTATTGTTCCTATTTCTGCTCAACAAGAGGTTAATGAAGAAGAAGAAACTCTTTCATTATTAGGAGTCCATACTACTACTAGATTACTTCCTATAGAAGAGAAATCCAAATGGGATTCAAGGAATGCACAAGCACTTTCACATATTTCTATGGGAGTCAAGAGGCATATTATACCCCAAATCAAGTCTTGCAGAACCTCTTGTCAACCTTGGTTGGAGTTAGAGAATCTCTATCAGAGTAGAAACCCTACAAGGAAAGCTCATCTAAGGAGACAAATAGCCAACACAAGGATGAAAGTTGGTGAATTAGTTCAGTCACATATTTTGAAGCTCAAATATTTATGAGATCAGGTAATCAATGTTGGAGTAAATATTTCAAATGAAAAGATGGTAAACACACTTCTTAACTCATGTCCATCTACATATTGTGCTTTTGTTACTTCTTTATCTCTCTCTACAAGAGATAAAGAACTTTCATTGGAAGAGCTACAATTCTTGTTACTTCAAGATGAAGATCAACAAAAGGGTATGGAAGAGAATGATGAAGCCATATTATCATCGTCGAAGTGAAAGAAGAAGAAGGACGCAAAGAAGGAGAAGAGGAGTAAGCAATCCAAGAAGGAAACTAAGTCTTCTAATCCTAAGTCTTCTAGTCCTTCCCCTAATGCTTCCTTTACACCCAAAGAAAAGTTTTCAACTACATTTGATTCAAAGAAAGGAGTATGTCATTACTCTAAGAAACCAGGTCATTACATAGTAGAATGCAAAACAAGGATTTTTAATGAGAAGATGAAAGCATTAGGTAATAGTGTTGAAGATGATCCAAAACCTAAATCTTCAAAGGTAAATTCACTTGCATGTGTTACTATTGAAGAAGTAGCTTTTGATCAAGCATCATTGAATACAATCTCAAGATAATCCTTGGGTTCTTTTTTTTTATTATGGAGCTACTAAGCATATGATAGGTTGTAGAAAGGTACTTTCATCCCCTTATAACTCTTTCGGTACAAGAGTGACCATTGCAGATGGTCATGATTTGGATGTTGTAGGTGTTTGAAGGAGCACCCGGTTAGCCCCCATTCTCTTGTAGTGACATAGAGTGAGGGTGTTAGGATGCATTAAAGGAATGAGTAGTGCTATCATAGATGGGACCACCAACATCAGCTTTAGTTGCCATTATCCTACCCAATAGAGAAACAATGTCTTTAACAAAATTGTAGAGGGAATAGTGGAGGATTGGCAGTTCAATCAAAAGAGGCAATTTGGATAACTTGGTTTTATTTGGGATGAACTCAGAGAACCACTTGGAGAGGCACATCATGGTTTGCTGAATTAGCCAAGTTCCAATAGTTGGATCTGGGAATGCCATTTCTCGCTTTCAAAGACCAACAAAATGTGGCTCATTGGAAGGAACTGACATTTGTTGAAAATTAACCCCTTGGGGAACCTAGTCTTGGGATCCACTAAAGCTTTTGACCTAGGTCCTAGGGCAAAAAAGCTAACCTATCAAGAAAGTTTTTAGACCTCCACTTGAACCTTTTCAACCTTTGCTTTGAAGAGAGATAGCCAAGGGCGCTTGACCATGAAAAGGGAAAGAGATTCCCTAAAGCAATCTTTGGAGTCACAAGGACCATGTTGCTCACAATGAGCATCATGGCATCCATGGCGGATCAAAAGAGAGGGGCGAGTCTCACATTTCTTTCTTGATTTTTTATAATATTTTTTAATTTATTCTCATCTTTTAAAAATGAAAAAAAAAACGTGCATCAAGACAAGAAGTGTCTGCAAATCCACATGGAGACAAAATACTCACTATTTTACAAATCCATATGGAAATAAAATACCCCAGACACACGATCTTTCATCTATCAAGTTTCTAGTAGAAATTTTTAAATATCAAAATCTTTATATTTCTTAACGAACCATCACTTGAAACACACTGAACAAAAAGGAAACATAAAATAGAAAAAGACTATTGAAAATGAAAGCGCAAGCTGAAATCCAACCTTGCCTCTATGGTGCAAGAGGAAAACCACTATGTCTCGTAGGAGAGATACAACACATGCCAGGCTGTTGCAATAAAGCAAGAAAAGGTGAAGCGGCCCTCTTTCTAGGATACCGTTTTGTTTAGGCAGCGATTGAAATTTATTATATGTTGATATATTTGTAGCATTTCCATTGAATTAATAATTCCAATGATATGTTCATGTAGGGATATCTATTAAAGGCTACAAAGTTTTTTCACATTAGGATGATTGACTGAGATAAATGTATATTAAAACTATGTTGATATATTTTGGTAGTGATGTGTGTGAACATACTTAACATACTTAGGACCACCATGGCACTTTTTTCCCTCTTTAGGAGGTTTTTTCCCCTAGTTTGTATATACTCTTATAACCCTAATGGGTCACTTATCTTTTGTACATTCACTTCGTAATTCATTCAATGTTGTGTTGATCTTATGTAGACCTCAAACTCCAACAATTGGTATGAGAGAAGTTGGCTGCTTCATCTACGGCATTGTCAACACCCCTCTAGTCATAGTCTCAGAATCACACGAAAATTGGTAAGCAGGCTCAAGGTGATTAGGAGCTCAAACCAAATTTACTATTTGGTGTCATAATTTTGATATGAGCTTGTTTTGGCCTCCGAATGCACTATCACAGTGCCTATGTAGGCAATTCATCCTTTTGTGCCAAACATATATATAGGTTTCCATTAACTAATACAAGCACCTTGAAGTCTTCTACAGGTTTACTAGAGCTCGATGGTGGTTTTGTTCAACTTTTTGAGATACAAACATTTTTTTACGTCAGGGTATTTTAGTTAGTGGCCATGGCTAAAAGCAATGATGTATTCCATATGTTAGCTATTGAGGACAAGTTGGATGGTACCAATTACCCGTTATGGGCATATATGATGTGTCACGTGGTGGTGCCAAAAGGACTATGGAATATTGTGCAAGGTGTTGAAAAACATCCTACTACACCTACAAATACAGTCATCAAAGGTGATGCAACTAGTGTTTAAGATGTTGATCTTTATATTTGTGGTCCTGCTCAATTCTTTCTCCACCCATTCTAAAGCAACTTTGTTGGGATGGAAAACATGCTCATGCACATGCATTGATAGCTCTATCTGTGAAACGTACCATGATCCCTCATATTCGCTCTTGCAAAATAGCAAGGGATGCTTGGGTCACATTTACCACTTTATGACACACATGAAATGAGGATCGTGTTGCGTACCTCCAAAAATATTTGAAGAGTGAGCATATGAATGAAGGAGATCCTATTGACAGTTTTGTGACAAAGATCAAAGATTAAAAGAGCAATTGATTTCTGGAGATGAACTCTTGCCAGATAGTTCACTTATGTAGACCATTCTTAATATTCTTCTAGACTCATATCAAAGTCTTTCTTCTACTCTTCAATTGTTCATGAAAGGCAATTCAAATTCCCTAAGTTTTGAGGAGTTAGTCTCTCTTTTCTTGTAGGAAGATTAATCTAAGCAAAACATATCCATTATGCATGTTTCAAATCAGGCTTTCTTAGCTAATCACAAGGGCAGAGGTAAATGGAGCTCATTTACTAGTAAGTAGAAATCAAATAATTCTACACAGTAAAAAAAGGAAGACAAAGATGAAAAGAAAAAAGAAAATCAGAAACAATTTTGCAAATACTGTAAAGGAAATGATCATATCATAAAGAATTTTCCAAAATTGGTTGCAAAAGAGCATTAGGGGAAAAAATGAACCCTGAATGGGCCTTTTAGATTAAGGAGTGATTAGTGATGGACCAATGAGAAGAGGGTGGTGGCCACAGTCTAGTCCTCAATCACATAGGCTAGGCCTAGGTTTCCCTTGTTTCTTAGTGGTCAAATCCTCCAAAACAACTATTGAAACATGGTTTTTTAGGCGTGAGTGGTATGAGACTGCAAGAAAATTAATTGTGACCATTAGATGTCCTCAAAGATCCAAGGGTTCATGTGCATTTGCCAAAGTCAAGGCGCGAATAGATATTAGCCCTTAGATTGCTCATCGATCGTGCGGCTCACAAAAAAGTTCGTGGGATCAATGCGCGCACGAATCTGGACCATTTGTTGATCTTCTAATCGTGCGGAGGAGGTAGAAACCCGTTTGAATTTGCCGCCATTGACTCTGAGCCATTGGATCTTGCTCCTAATCCTAAGGTTGAGAGTACTCCCCCAAAAGGCAATGGGCGCCTTTCAATCTACTCCATCGGATGGAGCCATCATCCAACGGCTAATCTTTTTGCAGAGCAACAATCAGCCCCATTTGCGGTTCTCCGTCAGATTTGAGATGCATCGGACGGCCACACTTTCTGCAGAGATCTATCACACGCGGACATATATTTCTGTGTCCCCACGCGCAGGTGAGATCATTGCTACCATCGATCAAGAAGATCCGATGGCTAGAGTTTCTCTTTCTTTTCCATTCAAAAAGGGAAATATATGAAATATTATTTTATTTAGGAATACCACTAGTGGTTTATTCTGTCCCCTTAATAGGCCACAAGATTAATTTTAATCCCTGAAAATTAGGGATCCTTACAAGGCCCATGCAGGGTTCACTTTTTCCCCTAATGGGCAAAGAGAAAGGAGGTTGGAGTGGTTGTTGCAGAGGCCTCTACACTAGAAACAAATTCTATTAATCTTGTGCAGAATGAAGAATGGGTGTTTGCTATTGTATCTGGTTATGACCCATTCTCTCATGATCAGTGTATGTCTATGGTAGAGTCAGATGTTTGGTACTTCGATAGTGGGGAAATCAAACATATTACCTTGCAACATAGTTTCTTCAGTTCACTTGAGCCTACCCCTATAGGGAATACTTTCACATATGCAAGCAACTCCTCATATCCTGTAATGGGATTTGGTAAGATCATTTTGACTACTATTAATGGTAGTTCTTTCACATTGTAAGATGCTTTATTTGTGTCAGGGATCAAGAAAAATTTGTTGTCAATTTCAACATTAGCCAAGATCAGCTTGGTTGTCAAATATTGATGACAGATGTACAATTCATGATCTACCAAATGGAAATGGTGTTATTGCTTCTAGCATATAATATCATAGGATGTATAAGCTCATAGACTATGCAAAATTTGTCAATGATTTGACATATGAAGTTCAATATTCTCAAGCTTTCTTAGATGCAAAGCTTTCGCATGCATGCTTTGATCATATGAAGTTTGCTCGTTCACTATGCCTACAAGCTTGTAGGAGGTAAGAAAGTGAGTTCTCAAGTGATGAAGTTTGGTCTAGGCAAATAGCATAGGACCAACCCTTGAACTTTTGGAGAGTCAAATAGACCTTATAGGCATGTAATTAGTGCAATAAATCCCCTAGAGGAAAAAAGATTTGTAGGAGGCGCCTAGTAAATGAGAGAACTTGGAGAAGCTTGTAGGAGGTAAGAAAGTGAGTTCTCAAGTGATGAAGTTTGGTGTAGGCAAATAGCGTATGTAATTAGTGCAATAAATCCCCTAGAGGAAAAAGATTTGATACAAAATAGATAGGTTTGCACATTGACTAGCTCAAAAAACTTGCTACCTTTGGATGAAACAATCAACTTCAAATGCTCATAGAAGCCAGCATAATTACAATTGGAAAACTTTCTTTTGGATGAATGTTATACATAGGTTTGAGTGCCTAAAAATGCACAAGATTACAAGTAATGAGCAAGATATGCTTCTAGAATGAACTTAATATTCAACGAAGGTACCCTCAATTTTTTAGGGTTATGTAGAGATAGATCTCGAGAGAGTAAAAGTAAGTTTTCTGCAAGCTAGTGAACTAAGCATGTTAATAATTTGTACACATAAATTGCATACTAATACCATTCCATTGAATTATTTTTCATCCAATTTGAAGCTCATTAGAGAAAGTAGCACCCTCTACAAGTTCACTATTGTTGAAGAAGATGATGCAGAGAAATGAAGGAGCAACACAATAATGACCCAAAGTGTATGTACATTGCTTCAATGTAATGTAAAAGTGATTTGACATCTTAATATAGACTCTTGAAGTGTTCCATGACTTCTACAAGTGGATTTTGAATTATAATCAAGGTGGGGTAGGTTGTTGAAGAGAATCAATTAACTTTCATACAATATAACAAAAGTGAGCATCTAATCTAGTTTACTTTTTGGTGATTGATTAATTGTCAAGTTCAACCACCTCAAATTCATGGGATTTGAGCTCTCCTTTTCTGTAATGGTATAGGCTTTTACATTGGTAAATGATCCATTAAAAATCCTTATGAAAATTAATACCAAAAAAATAAGCACAATTAAAAAGCTCTTCAATGGAAAACTTTGGTACTACATCATATATTTGATTTTCTGAATAATTATTGAGGTCCCTTCTATTGTGACTTCTATTGTTCTTATCGAAGTTGTGCGCACCTCTACCTCTAGTGTTGCCAAATCCACTTCTTCCATCTAAGTCCTTCCATTGAACTAGCAATTTTGAGTGGTGTGTTGGTCTTCTCACATATGGCACTAGGTTGAATATTTTGACCATTTGATTTGTCTTTCTTTGCTCCTTTCTTCCTCCCTTTCCACTTGCTTTTGCTTGCACTTGGGAAGTCTCTTCTTCGTCATCTTCTTTCTTCTTTCCTTTGTGCTTTTTGTCTCTCTCATCTAAATAAAGAGCACTTGTAGTATGACCTTCATAAGAGTTATCTTCCTTCATATTATTGTTGGCCTCTTTGTTGAAGAGTTGTCTAAGGAATATGTTGAAATCTGGGGTTTGTACATCCATGATGAGATCATAAGCTATGGTGAAGGATTGCCATTGCTTATCACCTCTAATTCCATCTAGAATATTCCTAATGATGGCCTCTTCTTCAATCAAATCTCCAATGGATGCTAACTCATCTGCAAACTCCTTGACTTTGGTAACTAACTCTCTGATAGTTTGTTTAGGTGTATTCTTCATTTGGCTGAACTCATTCCAAAGATGATCCTTTCTTGCTTTGGTATTAGCAGAAAAGAAAGTCTTTGGAGAATCCCAAGTCTCTTGAGATGTCTTCCATCCTTTAATATGTGGTAATAGAAAATTGTAGATAGAGTTTAGTATGTAGACCTTGATTGAGCATCCCTTGCACACCAAAATATGACTCTAGCTATCTCCTCTTGTGTAGGTCCTCCTTTGGATCTTTGAATAGGCATAGCTTCATCACTTTCTATAATTCCATTAAGATTTTTACCTTGCAAATAGACCTCCATTCTAATTTTCCAAGTAGCATAGTTGTGTCTATCAAGCTTCTCAATCATTGAGGGAAATCCATCGATATAGCTCTGATACCACTAAGAGAACTTGGAGAAGCTTGTAATAGATACAAAAGTGAGTTTCCAAGTGATGAAGTTTGGTCCTGCCAACCAGCACAAGACTAGCCCTTGAGTTTTTGGAGAGTCAAATAGACCTTATAGACATGTGATTAATGCAATCAAATCCACTATGTACTTTGGAGCATCAAAGAGAAAGAGTTGATACAAGGTAGATACATTTGCACATTGAGTTCCAATCTTTCTGAGGCCATATTGGAGGTGGAAATGGCCATTGTTGAGTTCAGTCTCGAGTCTCCAAAGGCTTGTGTTAAGAATCTCTCTTCCTGCATGACTTAAAACTCTTGTATCGCTCCTCTTTAAAGAATTGATTTCGTTTCATCTCACGTTTCTCTCATTGGATTTTTTTGTTTATTATTTAGTGTTCTTATTTTTTTTCTTCTTCTTCTCTCTCTCCAATTTTTCTTCTTTTTTAAAAAACAAGTATATTTTATTAAGAGCAGGTCTAATGAATGCAAAGGTGGATGGAACTCATCTCGTGAGTCCCAAGGGAAGGAAAACACCATCGCGATAACTGTTCCAGGAGCCTTGGAAGTAGGCGCTGGTAACAATAATATAAAAGCTCGAGAAATATAACGCCAAAATATATATTAATGGGGCATTTCAGGGATGGCTTGACGGAGGCAGGTGTAGAATGGCGGAGGTAGGGCGACGCTGAGAAGAGTAGAACGCAGATTCTGACTTCGAGTGGGGTGGTCAAAGAACAAATGGTAGATGCCTGTTGGATGCTGAGGCGGGTGATTGCAACATACATAGACAAAGGAATCGCTGCACGAGACGGTCATGTGAGCGTACGATGGTGGAGATGGCGAAGGGCGAAGAAATTGCCATCTGAATGACTCCCTGATTATGGCAAACGAACCACGACTAATGGCTGAGAATATAGTGAGCTGTGCCATGCGCTCACGCTGGGGTAGTCGAGACGTCGTGCGTCCAAGCCAACAACAGCGCATACAAGGATGGAGAGTCGGGATCGAAGAAAATACACAGCAAGACTGATGGCTTGCTGCGATGCAGGGGCTGAGAATGGTGAACAAAGCCAATCTCCATGATGGGTGATTGCAACATATACAGACTAAGGAATCGCTGGACGGGACAGGTCATGTGAGGGTGCGATGGTGGAGATGGCGAACGGCAAAGCAATTGCCACCTGAATGACTCCCTGATTGTGGCAAACGAGTCACGACTGCTGGGTGAGAGTAGAGTGAGCTGAGCCATGCGCTCACGCTGGCGTACTCGAGACGTCGTGCGTCCAAGACAACAACAGCACAACAAAGTATGACAAAGGACGCCTGGCGATAATGACGCAATCAGGAGATGGAAGATGGAAGAACTTTCGAGTCAACAATCTCGTCCCACAAAAGGGATGGAGACTCGAGAGTACACGGCGAAACTGATCGCTTGCCACGATGCACGGGCTGAGAATGGTGAGCAAAGCCAATCTCGATTCTTCATGATGGCTGTTTTTTTTTTTTTTTTTTTAATGGAGCTTTGGTCGAACCCTACTCCCTCAAGCTTTAATTTTGAAATTGCAATAGTACAAGAAAGGGCACATAGTACCCATTGCACCTCCTTTATTTCACAAGAATAGGGGTTTAAAAGCTAGGTTAAACTGCGGTCACATCTATCATGGAGCACATCAAGCGGTGGCACAACCACATGATACATTCCATGATTAACATGTCCTTTTCATGTAGCCGGCGGGGGTTGAACGTTTGCCCCCACCTCAAGAGGCGAACAGTTCAACCACTCGAACAGTAGCCTGAGACATGATAGCTGTATTTTTAAAAGTTTCCATGCTCTTCAGTCTTAAAGCGTGTCAACTTCATTTGCATTTTTATAGGTTCGATTATTTGTTCGAAAGAATCTGCTTTTTTTTTTTTGGACGGGTGATTTAATAGGAAAACCGTGCCCAAAATCAAATGGGCTATTTGTATGATCAAAAATGAATTAAGTGGGCTCGACATTCAGGACATAGCTGATCAGTTGGCAGTAAAATGGTTGATTAAAGCTTGGAGCAAACATTCATGACATAGCTGATCAGTTGGCAACCAAATGGTTGATTAAAGCTTGGAGCAATATGTATACCTCCTACGTCAAACTTATTTTTAGAAAGAATAGTGCTTTTACTTTTGTTGGCCTACTGAGTGGAACGATCACGATTTCCTCACCTTGCTGTTCTTTCCTTTCTTTGTTACTTCGAGAGGTTTGGATTTGGTTTTTTGGTTATGGAAAAGTTGGAACAAGATAAAACCTTACCTCATGATCAATGAAGAGGGGAAGTGGGCTGCGGATATTAGGCACAACGATTCGATTTCATTCACGATGAAGGGAATTAGGGTTGTCGATTTTGCTAACCTCCAAAAACATCAAAGAAGTTATGGAATAAAGGGTTTCGTTTGTGAAAGCATCTTCGGAATCAAGAGACAACAAAATGGTTCTGATTTGAGGATATTAACCCGCCTTGGAGAATGACTATGAAGATTGGTGGCTAGTAAGGAACATAATCAATGCTTAGGATAACTCGAAGTCTCGCCTTCTTCTCGACCATAATCCCCCTCAGATAGAAGGTATAAAATGGCATAGTGGCAACAACATGGAAAAGACCTCTAATTTTTCAAGAAGAATTCAGATCTCAATATCTCGCTTAATAGAAAATGTGTCTGAATTTGCCAAGTATGAGATGGGATTTCAAGTTCCTTGCCTGGCAGCCCCCCATTGAGAGTAAAAAAGTTATTATGATGTGGTGAATTCTCCATGAGGCATTCGGATTGATCTAATAGCTAACGAATTTGTGGATCCCCTCCATGGTGTAGCATTGCCCCAATGGTAGAGAGGACTTGAGACACCTTTTCTTCTCGTGTCCAAAGCGTTTTTTGGTCTAGTAGGTTGTGGAGAGACTTTTATATTTATTGACTCAAATAAAGTGGAAACAAGCTTTACTTGGTGAAGCAATCGGTTGCTTCGTGGCCTTCTGGAATGCAATTAGGGGAAAATCTCTCTAGAAGATTTGGAAAGGAAGATGCACTATCAACTTTGACAACCCTTCAAAATAGTGATTGTCTGATAAGATTTTTAGCATATTAGGTAGAAGATATTGTAATTCTAAGAAGTCCCTCCCTTTAAAAACCATAGGATCCTTGTTTTGAGAACAACAACATCCATAGAAAATGGGCTCCCATGAGGCCGGGGACAAAAAGTTTATTAACCTTCTTTGTAACTCTATATAATGGTTTTGTTTATATTTTTGTAATTATTTTGACAATCCTGACACCTCTTTGGCAAATCTTTGGCTCTATTTTCCTACCACCTTTGAATCGTCAATGTTGTTTTGCCTTTGGGTTGTCCCACCCCTATTTTATGGGATAAGGGGGTCCCATGGGCACTAAGCCCCCTCACTTGTACAATTGTTCTTTCAAATTAATTCATGCAAAGGAGACTAGGTCTCAACCAAGCTTCCTCTTATTTTTTACATAAAACCCTAATTTTCTCCTAAACTGGGTATGTAATGTAAAGACAAAGTACTCCTCAAGCCTCAAACTTTACTAGTAGAGTAGCCGTATCGAATTTTTTATTTTTTTGACACCTTTTTGGCCTCCGATAGGTTATCAATATTAATTTTTGAAGTTAGATCGCACATTATGATGTGGACGGAACTTTTAAAAAATCTATAAAGGAGAAAGAGTTCTTATTTATTAGGGTTACTTGTTTGGAGTGGGGTTAGAGAACTCACAACTCTTTATCTATAAAAGGGAAAGAGTTCTTATTTATTAGGGTTACTTCTTTGAAGTGAGCTTAGAGAACTCACAACTCTTTTGAGCTTTGTACATAGAATTTTCCAATAGAGAGAGCTTTTTGGGGCCTCATTTCTCTTGTGTGCTCATAAGTGTGTGCATGAGTGCATGCACACATTGACATTTATGTGTATGCTTGCCTTGATCTTATTGTAGATATATGTAGTATCATCTTATCGTGTATAGTCTCTATTCCATTGAGTGGTCGTTCCATGAGTATGACATTTTTTTTTTTGTGTTGCACTTGTAGACCATGATGATGCCAATCATATCTCCCTATTTAACATATTTTTGTGTAAGTTTGGGGAGAGTTTGTTCGATTGGGAGAGGGTCGAATGAGCTTGAAGGAGAGAGGGAAAAAAGCAATTGAAATGGATAAGCTTGCATGAAGAGTTTAATGAGATACGCATCACATTCAAATTCACATGGGCAGCTATATACATACGAAAGTTCACATACACAAAAACGTGTGTACACGTAGATACACGTGCGTACTTTGACATTTTCATAGTTGAAGGCATGCTTTCTTTTCCCTTTTGGAAGACATGATCATCATTAGAGAAACAGAAACCCTCCATAAGATGCTTCTCACTATCCACGTGTCAAAATTTGCATGAACTCAACAAAATTACAAAAGATACACAAATCCGTCACAAAACGATGACTATACATACCAAACCAAACACTTCTTATAAAAAACCACAGATGGCAGCGATGAAAAATTCATAGCTTTTTTCTTTTTTATATATTTTTTAATGTATGGTCTTAATTTTCTACGTGCAACAAAACTTAGCTCCTACGAAATGAAGCACACAACAATGTAACTATAGCACATCCTACCCTCTATACATGGAATATATTTTACATAGAAAGTGCCAAGTGCGAGGGACTCGACAAAAGGCTCACAAGAAGAGAAAAATACACTAATTCACTAAAAAGGTTAATAGATGATGATGAGGGATTCACTCTAGTACAAAGGAAAAACAAGGGAAAAAAGTTGTGATTGAAGAGCATGATCTCAAAATGACAATCGAAAGCCTATTAAAAAACTTGGAGAGATGATTAAATGGTGTCAACTTCCTACAACATGTCAACACTTGAAGACCCACCTCTTGCTTGGTTAGGAACCCCCCTCGCTTGGAAGGTTTGAGGCGAGCATTTGTACCTAGCAATGCCTTAGTAAGCTTCTTTTGTTGCCTCATCAAGTAAATTGGAAGCAAGTTGTTTAGAAATAGAGCATTAGGACCACCACATGCTGGAAAGATGACTCTTTTGTCAATCGTATGCCTTTATTTATAGCTCTCTTCAAGGGACCTCCCTTTGTGGTAGGTTGATACTATCCATCCTAGTGTCAGCCATGTAACTACATGTGCTCGAAGTGTCCTAGCTAACAAGAGTTAACTCAAGTGGATGCTTCTAGAAAGCTCTATATTTCCTAGGGAAAAATAGTCTCCCATGATTCTCATAGGATTACCACTAGTACTTGCTTCTTTTAGAAAGCACATAATCCTATGTTTACCTACTCTCCAAACTTTGGCTGCACATGAGAATGACCAAACAATGCCAAATTTCAAATCTATCTAAATTAATTAGATGTCATGTCATAATCTCACTATATAACATTCTTTTCGGCTCGGAAAACATATCCTCTAGCTTCATGTTGTAGTCGAGAAGAACATGTTTTCATCTTTGTGGTGGGATTCACCTTGTATTCCAAATTAATAGAGGGGAATCTACCATGTGATCTTTGTCTAAATGGTTCATAATATCAAATCGCTTTATAATAGATGCTCGTGCAAAGTAGGGAATGAATAAAAAGGGTGGATAAGTTCAAGATACTATTCCATTACGAGGCATCATTAGTACATGGATCTAGCATCTAGGATGGGATTTCTATCCCTATCAAGGCTCTAATGTTTGTACCATAGTCCACTTCTTTGATTTATTATCGGATTGGAGGAATACTTTGTCCAAATGGGCATAAAAATTCCTTGAAAACGATGTTGAATGAAGTGAACCATACACATTTGATCAACCTTTACTTGAACTAGAACAAAGCTAATTCTAAATGAACTTTGTCTGACTTAGGACATTTTTTTCAATGATTTAGCTTAATCTCTTGGCAATTGTCAAATTTATGACTAGTTCCTAACTCTTTTCTCTTCAATAGTGTTTTGAGATCTTTTTGTAGAGTGTTAAATGTTGGAGTTAGACGTCTGTGGAAGCACGGGAACAACACAAGGAAGAAGAAGAAGTTTGGGGCACAACACACAATGCTCAATGTATTACCACTAGAATGTACAAAGATAAGTAGCCCGTTAGGGCAATAGGTATATATACAAGCCAGGGAAAAAGAACCTCCTAAAGAGGGAAAAAAGTGCTCTGATGGTCCTAGAGTGTTCACACAGATCAATACCTAAATATATCAACAAATCCCCCTTGGGAGTGATGCGGTGAATAAAAAGCTGACACTCATGTATAAGGAAGTGCCAAGCTATGTGGAATCAATCCACAAAAGGAAGAGCCCAAAGCTTTGCGGAAAGCTTCAAACTTCTCCCTAGGCAGAGCCTTCGTAAAAAATGTCTGCGATGTTCTCCTACATGGGCACATATGCCAAGCTAATCTCCCCACCAGAGAACCTCTCCCTGAAATAATGAAAATGTACCTCAATGTGCTTAGTGTGAGCATGGAACACAGGGTTCCTTGCAAACTGCCAATGCACTCTGACTGTCAGTGAAGATGGTGGCGATAGAAGACTAACCAACACCCAAATCAGCCATGAGGTGTCTGAGCCACACACACTCAACAATCATTGTGAAAGTTTCCCTATACTTAGCCTCACAACTGGAGGTGGCCACAATAGGCTGCTTCTTGCTCAACCAAGATATACATGAGCTACCAAGCATGAAGCAAAAGCCACTGGTTGACACACGAGTGTCATAACAACCAACCCAATCACTGTCAAAAAAAGCATGCAAATCTGATGGTAGTGATCCCCCCTTGGGATAAAACAATCCAAGTAGTTGGGTACCACTCAAGGAGCGAAAGATGCGCTTAACTACCTGCCAATGCTTGAGACCTAGGCAATGCATCAACCTACTCATCTGTGAGACAACAAACTGAATATCTGGCCGAGTAATGCATAAGTAAATCAAGCATCCAACAACCTGCAGATAGAGAACAACATCAAATGCATCTCCAACATCATGAAGACTCAATCGTAAACTTGTCTCCGTAGGAGTGGCAATAGGCTTACCGTCTTCAAGGCCAAAACACTCCAATAATTTGTCAATATATTTCATTTGACACAAGGCCATTCCACCATCAACTTGCATAAACTGAATGCCCAAATAGTGATGCAAATTCCCCAAATAAGACATCTCAAATGAGGCATGCAAATCAGCCTTAAAATCAGCAATATTCATGTCATGAGGACCAATGAGCAGCATGTCATCAACATACACCACAATGATCAGAAACACATCATTAGCACGCTTAACATATAAGGTGCTTTGAGTTGGACTATTCTCAAAATCATGTGCAATGAGAGAGGCATGTATCTTTTCATACCAAGCACGTGGTGCTTGCTTTAAACCATATAATGCCTTATTTAACTTGCACACCTGGTTTTCATGCCCTTTCTACACAAAGCCATGGGGCTAAAAAACATAAACTTCTTCATGCAAGTCACCATTCAAAAATGTTGTTTTAATGTCCAACTGATGTACATTCCAACCATGATGAGCTGCAAGTGCACAGATGCTCCAAACAGTAGTCATACGACATGTGGGTGCAAAGGTCTCATCAAAATCAATGCCTCTTTCATGTGCATAACCCTTTGCAACAAGCCTAGCCTTATACTTGTCAATTGTACCATCTGGTTTACGTTTCAGCTTGTATACCCACTTAGTGCCAATGGCCTTCTTGCCAGGAGGCAAGTCACATAAAGACCAAGTACCATTCTTCATTCTAGCATCATATTCAGATTGCATAGCAGCCATCCCATTTTCTAAATTTTGTGCTTCATCAAACAAAATTGGCTCATTCTCATCACAGAGACTAGATGCAGCCATAGCATAACAATCTAATGCAAAAGAGGCACTATGAGAGCCTGAAGGAGTATGATATGACAGAGGTACATCTAATTTTCTATCACGCGAAGTCTGCACGAGCCATTTTGGCATAGTTCTTGCCTCCTCAATATCAGCTCTCTCATCAACTAGTGCATCATGTAAATCTGCATCAGAAATGGAATGATCTGCATCATCACATGAAACTTGCAAAGGCTGAGAAGTTGCCTCATTGGGACCAGCAGTAGACTGCCCATCTGTAAAAAGAGGCAGCAAAGTATCATACATGTCTTTGGAGCTAACAAATGTCTCCTTAGTACACGAAAGCAATGGCCGAATAGCATCTTCCACAAAAACAACATCACGGCTAATCAGAATGTGTTTAGTATGTGGATGATACAGACGATAGCCTTTACTTTCAGAATTGTACCCAACAAAAATACATTTTACTGCTTTATCATCCAATTTTATGCGATGTTGTTCAAGCACTAATGCATATGCCAAACAACCAAAAACACGCAGATGAGCAACAGATGGCTTGCGATCATGCCAAGCCTCATATGGAGTGATAGACTCCAGCGCTTTAGTGGGACACCTATTCAGTACATATGCTACACACATGACAGCCTCAAGCTAGAAACTATGTGGTAAAGCCCAACTCTTGACCATACACCTCACCATCTCCATGAGTGACCTGTTCTTTTGTTCAGCAACTCCATTATGTTGAGGTGTATACGGCACTGTACACTGGTGTTTTATCCCACGTTTAGCCAAAAATGCATTAAAATCAAAAGACATATATTCCCCCCTCGATGAGAATAGAGGGTGCCTATTTTACATGCTGACAGATTTTTAGCCGAAACCAAAAACTGTTTGAAGCACATGAACACTTCGGACTTTGCCTTCAATGGATATACCCATGCATGCTTGGAAAAATCATCGATGAAAGTCAGGATGTAAAGATAATTCCCAAAAGAAGGTGTCTGCATAGGACCACAAACATCACTATGTACAAGCTGCAATTTTTGAGTAGCCCGAACTAAACCATCTTTTGGGTAGGACGAACGCTGCATTTTGCCCAAAATACAGCCTTCACAAACATGTTTCTAGGTGCCTCAAGTTTGGGCAAAGAGGAAACCATTTCATATTTCTGTAGGCGTAGAAAATTAGCAAAATTCGGATGACCAAAGCGTGCATGCCAAAGCTTTGCATCTGACATAGCCTAAGAATCATTTACTACACATGCCAAATCATTTACAGATCTTTCATAGTCTATGAGGTTATACAGCCCATGACATAAAATGCCAGAAGCAATAATGATGTCGCCATTTGATAGATCATGAACTGTACATGTGTCATCAAAGCCAATCTTGGCTAATGCAGAAATTAATAACAGGTTTTTCTTGATCTGTAGCACAAATAAAGCATCTGACAAAGTGAAAGAACTACCACCAGCAGTAGTCAAAATGATCTTACCAACTCCCATAATAGGATAAGAGGAGTTGTTGGCACATGTAACAGTATTCCCTATAGGGGCAGGCTCGAGTGAAGAGAAGAAACTGCACTACGAGGTAATATGTTTGGTCGACCCACTGTCAAACTACCAAACATCTGAGTCTACTGCAGACATGCACTTCTCATGAAAAGATGGGTCAAAATTGCAGACAGTAGTAAACGCCCATTCTTCTTCCTACACATGATTAGTAGACTCTGTTTTTGGTGTAGAGGCCTCTCCAACAACCATTCCAGCCTCTTTCTTCTTTGCCTCTTTAGCAGTCAGTTTTGGATAGTTCTTTATGATATGATCATTCGCTTTACAGTACTTACAAAACAATTTTTGCTTTTCTGATTTCTTCTCATCTTTATCTTCTTTGAATGTGCAAAATTAGCAGATTTCTGCTCACTAGTCAAAGAGCTCCATTTTCCTTTGCCCTTCTAGCTGGCCAGGAAAGCTTGATCTGCAATTCGCATAATGGAACTCTTCTGCCTGGATTGATCTTCCTCCAACAGAACAGAGACTAACTCCTCAAATGATAAGGCATTTGGATTGCCTTTCATCATCAATCGAAGAGTAGAAGCAAAACTCTGATATGAATCAGGAAGACCCATCAAAACAGTCTCCATTAGTGAGCTATCTAGTATAGTCTCATCAACAGAAATCAACTATTCCTTCAAGTTTTTGATCTTCGTTAGGAAACTGTCCATAGAATCACCTTCATTCATGTGCTCACTCTCCAACTGTTTTCAGAGGTAAGCAACACGAGCCTCATTCTTAGCTTGGTACAATGTATCCCAAGCATCCTTAGTTGTTCTACAAGAGCGAATGTGAGGAATAATGGCACATTTGACAGACAAAGATATCAATGCATGTGCTTGGGCATCTCTCCCATCCCAGCAAATCTGCTCTACAGTAGGTGCAGTGGAAACCACAACACGAACAGGAATATGCAGAATATCATCATCTTCGACACCTTCTGCATCAGCTTCAGTACCTGTAGTTGTAACAGTTGCAGGTGTGATAGGACGTTTTTCGACACCCTACACAATGTTCCATAGTCCTTTTGCAACCAACAGATGTCGTATCATATAATTCCATAACCAGTAGTTGGTACCATCCAACTTATCCTCAATAGCCAACATACGGAATACATCACTGCTTTCAGCCATGGCCAGTGGCTAAAATACCTTGATGCTGAAAATTGACTCTATCTCAAAAAGTTGACCACAACTACCTAGACAAATTCCGCTAGACCTATAGCAGACTTTGAGATGCTTATACTGGCGAACATAAGCTTTATATATCTTTGGCACAAAAAGACAAAATAGCTTGCACAAGCGCTGTGATAGTGCGTTCGGAGGCCGAAACGATTTTAAATCGTGATTTCTGCACCATAGAGCGAAGATGTTTTGTTCTCAAAAACACGCTGAGTATGCTCACCAAAATTTGTGCGATTGTGAGACTGTAAATGGAGGAGTGTCCATGGCGCCCTAGACTAAGCGAAGACGTGCTCTGATACTAACTGTTGGAGTTAGACATCTGTGAAAGCACGTGAATAGCACAAGGAAGAAGAAGAAGCTTTGAGCACAACACACAATACTGAATGTATTACTAGAGAATGTACAAAGATTAGTGGCCCATTAGGGCAATAGACATATATACAAGTTGGGGGAAAAAACCTCCTAAAGAGGTAAAAAAGTACCCCGACAGTCCTAGAGTGTTCACATATATCACTACCTAAATATATCAACACTGTTCTGATTTCAAATTTTGGAGTTAGATGTCTATGGAAGCACAGGAATAGCACAAGGAAGAAGAAGAAGCTTGGAGCACAACACACAATGCTGAATGTATTACCAGTAGAATGTACAAAGATAAGTAGCCCATTAGGGTAATAGGTGTATATACAAGCCGAGGGAAAAAAACCTCCTAAAGAAGGAAAAAATTGCCCCGATGGTCCTAGAGTTCATACACATCACCACCTAAATATATCAACATTAAATCCTTCTTTATCCATCGGATTTGTGCTAAATTGCTTGACACAAACTCACATGGACGAGTCAAATTAGACTTAGCATCTTTGAAGATTGAATGGGTTATGTGAAAAACATCTTCGTGTGATGGTTAATTTAGTTACCTATTCCTATCGGATAGTCCCGAACTTTACTAAAATGAGAAAGATGCTCTATTTGAGTTGAGTTCAAAGGTTTTTGAATCCAAGAAGGAAGAAGCAATACTATACGTAACAGATTCAAAATCAGGAAGATAATTAATTTGATTTGAGCCAAAATCTGATTCTAAACTCAAAGATCTATTCAAGTAAAGGTTTTGAAGTGTTTTATCTATCTTTAATTATTGAGCCCATAAAAGTCATATTGGTCAAAGTCAACATCAATCAAAGTCAACCAAAGTCAAAGTCAAAAGGTTAAAGTCAAATTGGTCAAAGTTAACAAAGTCAAGGTCAAAATCAACATGTGCAAAGTCAAAGTGCTAAAGTCCAGGTGTCAAAGTGCACAGGTAGTGCACAATTAATTATCCACAAAGGGTAAATTGGAGAAAGTGGGTTGCAGGTTGCAGAGGTATTTCTCTAATTTCCCTAAGGTTCAAAGTGTTTTTTAAAGTGTTTTGGAAGGTTCAGGTGAACCCTCTCTTATGTGCAAAAGTGAAGACTTAAAAGGAAAATATGAAGGTATGTGAAGTGACAACGTACGCAGAAGTGGAAGTATGGCCCCCCAATTAAAATTTTTGTTTTAGACTAAAGTCACTACAGGACAAAACAGGGAGTCGTTGCCTGCCACTTGTGAAGACAATCTTGGGACATCAAAGTGAGCACCAAGATACTCTTGCAGTTAGGAGCGTACGTGAATCGACACACTAAAATCAAGGCAAGGACTATTCTTGGACCATTCTAGTGTAAGCAAGAGTGAGCATAGTCTAAGTGAAGCAAGAGAGAGAAGTGCAAGAGACACACAGTGTGCAACGCAGAGAAGTGAAGTGCAAGGTGTGTTGAAGAGTGGCTAAGGAGGTGTGCAGAGAGTGCTAAGCTATTCCCCCAAGGTTCCCAAGGTCCCATTGGAGTGTGTGCATGCCGACAGAAGGTGTCCAACCCTCCCCCTTATTGGAAGCTTGGTGCAAGGTGTGCACAAGTGCAGGCTTGGAGAAGGTGGAGGTTTGGTGCAGAGGAGTCCGACAGCAACAAGACTTCACAAGTCTCTTGGGGTATTTGGTATTTTGTAATTGAGCACTCTGTGGAATTTTGCACAGAAGCATTTCAGTGTATTGTGCATCCCGATTGTAATTGTCTTATTATAATCAATCAACAGAGGCTTCTAGTGTGTATTTTCTCTTCTTGCCTTTCCCTTTTCTCCTACAAACACTCAAATCCCTTCTTGTCCAAGAATCCCCCAATAAAATTTGGCACGCCTGGTGTGACATCCAAGGAGATTTGAGCATAGGAGAAGATATATTGTAGTTGGTATGCAATATTCAAGTGTCGACAGTACTACTTCAGTGGACTAAGAGGTACATATTCTTATCAATTAACTGAACAGCCCATGACTGCAACCCGGTCCCAAACATTGAGGGTCATCTGCAAGCAAACAAGAAGGAAGGTTGTTAGAAGATCATCTAGTCCACTTTCATCAACTTCATCAGTAAAGAGCATGGCGGGACAGGTAAACTTGGAAACCTTACTCTCAAGCTTAAATATAAAATTTCCTTCTTTCAAAGGCCTAACTCAGGAGGATCCGAGTGAGCACATTAGAAGGTTTTTGGCATTATGTAAGACTAGAGGCTTAATGGGCAGGGAGGATGCCTTTTTTATACTCTTCCCTGCCACATTAGAAGGATTAATAGATAAATGGTTTAGCCAATTTGTTGAGAACCATTAGCATGGAAATACTGCAGAGATCATTATAGAAGAACTAGAAAATTTGAGATTGGGTCTAGGTGAAAAGTTCCCAGAGTTTGTGACTAGGGCCAAGGCACTAATGGCTAAATTGCCAGATCCACCACATGATTTTTTTGTTAAGAAATGGCTAGCTAAGCCACTTCCAGTGGCCACCCAATGCAAAATCAAGGAGTTAGTGTTGCCTACAGCCTCCATAGAGGAGTTCATCAACACAGCTACCCGATTGGAACAGATAAGGCAACAGTATGGAGCAACTTCTTCTCAACTACAATATTCCACAGAAATGGAGGATCCAGTAATCCAGCTAAGGAAGGAGCTGGAGGGCTTAAAAAGGAATAAGCCCCACAAAGAGGAGGAGAATGTTGTTACTCAGTTGCGAAGGGAGATTGAAGCATTAAAGCTCCAAAAGGAGGAGGAGGCCCAAGCAGAGGAATTGGCCCAACTGCGACAGGAGCTGCAGGAACTCAAAGGGGGTGGCATCAAGAGTGGACTTTGGTGTTCCATGTGCAACAAGCAAGGGCATATAGTAAGTGAATGTCCTCTGTTGAGTGTGACTTGCCAATTATGCAGGAAAGCTGGTCATGAGGCCCAAGAATGTCAATCAAGGGGAATACCTGCAACAACATATTGGACACAAGGAGGACCCCTACCACCAGCAAATGTAATGGTGGCTGCACCGAATCAAGGTAACACTTACAACCCTAAACAGAGAAATAACTTTGCAAATGGGCCTAGAAGGCCAATCATTTATTTCATATGTGGAGAATGTGGGAACTATCAAAGTAGGTGCACTCTACCAGAAAATGCCCCTCCTTGTAGAAACTGCCGAGAGGCCAGAGACCACTATACAAATTGTTGTCCTAAGAATCAAGCCTCTTCATCCAGACCCCACATTCAAATGATTTCTGTGTGCAAAGAAGAAAGGGTAGATCAAACTAGGGTGCCATCACCATCTACCAGGGTGGTGCAGTTAGAAGAACTTGAATCTTTTACAGTGCAGACAAGAAGCAAGGGGAAGGCTCAAGTGGACATAGGTCTAGAACTAATGATTAATGGATTGAACAAAGACAAAGTTGCATCTGAAGGCAAAGCCACCACATGTGCAGATACAAGGCAAAAAGAAAATTTCATAGGTACCAGTGATGCCATTGGAAATGCATTCAACAGAGCTCATGAGGAGTTTGAGAAGTCAAATGGAGCCCATTCTCTTAAGGAATCAGAAGCTTCTAGGCTACTCAAGTCCATGAAAAAGGAGGTCAGTATTTTTTATTTAATAAAGATGGATGGGAAGTTCATCAGAACTCTTACAGATAATTAATGAAATGTCCACAACAAGTTTAGTGGCAAAGGTTGCTGTTATGCATAAAGATAAAAGTGTAGGGGAAGCACCCCTCATAGATTACAAGAGCCCTCGGCTAGCAGTCTCTATTAAAGGTCATGAGTTTCAATGAGTTATTGTGGATGGTGGTTCTGGGATTAACTTGATGCCTGAATATAGCATGAAAAAAGGTTGAACTATACCGTTCACGACCTGCCAACTTCACTATAACAATGGCAGACCAAAGCATAGTAAGGCCTATGGGAGTGGTCCCTAGAGTTCTAGTCAAGATACAAGGTACCATCTTTAACTTGGACGTTGTTGTTTTAAGGCTACCACAAGTAGAAGGAAGCTTCCCCTGTTAATTGCGAGACCTTGGTTAAGGCATGCCAATGTGCTGCATGAATGGGGCAAGGACACAATGTGGGTAAAGCAAGAGGGAAAAGAGTTGCAGTTGATAATTTTAGAAGATGGACCAGACAATCAGAGAAATACTAGCATGATGCAGACAATTGGTATTTGTATGGAAGAAGAAGTGGTGGACAACTCAGAAGCAGATCTATTTGAAGGAGCAGATTTATATGAAGATGAAAACATGTTGGCTTGGCTCCATGCAGAAGACCCATCTTCCTGCTATGGAATTTTTCCAAACTCAAGTAGTGAAGAAGCATATGAAGAAAAAGAGGAAATCACTCAGGTTACTGAGTCGAGTGAAATAGTCTCAGTTAAAGGCCATAGAAAAGAGGAGAATAGAAGAGCCCTTAAGTGCAACAGTGCTGAAGATACTTCAAAGCATATGTCAATGGCCACTTTTTTCATGGATCCTGGTATGGATATCATCTGTTGTCTCAATTTTTATGATAGTGAGTGCAGGGCTTTACAAGGATGTGGAAGAAGTACCTGTAAGTCCTTGGAAACAGAGGGTTCGATTGGATGAAGAAGATGGATTAGTGAAAATGAAATTTTGCAGATTAAGTCATAATGTCACTGAAACAAAGATGCAAAAGAGGCAGTATGGAGGAGATAATAATTTTTTGAATGATTCAGGATCCCCCTATCAGATCATCAGTGTGCCCAACAAGAAGATAAAACAAATGAAGTGCAACACAATTGGAGATTATGGAGGAGTTTCACGGGGTCAACATATAAAGATCATGGTTAAAGGCCTATCATCAAGCCAAGTGAAGAATTATGGATCACCTGGAACCTGTAAATTTGTCCAAGTTGTACATAGTCCTCTCATTTCATTTTTGCTTAAGTTTTAGTAGTTTTCTTTATCCATTTCATGCTTGTTTCTTGAGTTTTTAGCAAATTTAGTAGCCATTTCATAAACTTTGCAAAGGTACAATTTTTGGAATTTTTAGGATTTTTTTTCAGAATTTTTCAAGCATTTTTTAGAATTTTTCTAGCATTTTTCTCCTTTTTCATGTGTCATTTTCTTGCCAAATTTGAGGAACAAAGGAAACTCTCTATGGTTTTGAGTGCAAAAAAACTAGCTTAGGCCTGTAGGAAAATTTTTAAGAATTTTTTGAAGATTTTTTGGATTTTTATTGCTTTTTTTTTATTTTTTATGTATTTTTTCAGTTTTTTGGATTATTTTTCAAAAAAAAAAAGCCCCCCTAGGCATTTTGTTTTTTCCCCAAAAAAAAAAAACTCTCCTCCCTCCACCCCCGCCTCCCCCCCCCCCCCCATTTCATGTTTGTTTCTTGAGTTTTTAGCAAATTTAGCAGCCATTTCATAAACTTTGCAAAGGTACAATTTTTGGAATTTTTAGGAATTTTTTTTCAGATTTTTTCATGCATTTTTTAGAATTTTTCTAACATTTTTCTCCTTTTTCATGTGTCATTTTCTTGCCAAATTTGTGGAATAAAGGAAACTCTCTGTGGGTTTGAGTGCAAAAAAACTAGGTTAGGCCTATAGGAAAATTTTTAAGAATTTTTTGAAGACTTTTTGGATTTTTATTGCATTTTTTTTTTTTAATGTATTTTTTCAGTTTTGTTGGATTATTTTTCAAAGCCCCCTAGGCGTTTTGTTTTTTCCCCCCCTTCTGACACATTCCCCCCCCCCAATTTTTTCTTTTTATTTTTTATTTTTTATTTATTTTCTTTTTATTTTATATTTTCTTTATTTTATTCATTTTGTTTTTCTTTATTTTTTTATATTATTTTAATTTTTAGTTTTTAGTATTTTTCCTTTTTTCAACGTTGCATGCATTCCCAAATATATTAAAAAAAAACACTTTTTAGTTTTTATTTTTTAAACATTTATATGTATATATATATATATATATATATATATATATATATATATATATATATATATATATATATATATATATATATATATATATATATATATATATATATATATTTCTTTTTCATGGCTCAAAGCTTTTGGCTCTAGATCGCACCTTGGATGGATGTCTTTTTTTTTAATGGAGTCATTTTCATGTTTTTTAGCACCTCTGGACTCAGTTTTTGACTTTATTTTTCCAAATTCCCACATTTTCTCTGAGTTTTGGTCACACCCTCAAGTTTTGCGCACATTTATCACATGTTTTTAATTATACACATGGTCCACATTGTCTATTCTCACCTCATTTCCACATATGTTGCACATTTTTTCATATGCACCATATGTAGCCCTACTGTTTGGTCAATTTTACCCTCTCCAGACCCCATCATCCTACTCTCTCACCCTCCCCTTACCCTTCTGCCCAGCCACATCCTTACCCCTCCCTGACCCATCCAGCTCAGCCCCCTCAGCCCTCCCCTCCCCCTCCTTTCTACCCTCCCATTGCCCCCCCTTTGCTTTTCCATAACAAAATCCCACTTTTAGTTCTTCTCTGGTGCTTGTTCTCTCATGCTTCTGGTGGAATTGGTTGTTGCTCGTGTCTTTTTGAAGTTTTGCAGCTCCATAATCGTGGTGTCCTCTCTCCTCAAAGTTTTGGTTGTAGCTCTCCGGGACGGAGAGCACATTAGGTGGTGGGCAACTGTTGAACCCATAAAAGTCATATTAGTCAAAGCCAATTGCAATCAAAGTCAACCAAAGTCAAAGTCAAAAGGTCAAAGTCAAATTGGTCAAAGTCAACAAAGTCAAGGTCAAAGTCAATAGGTGCAAGGTCAAAGTGCTAAAGTGCAGGTGTCAAAGTGCACAAGTAGTGCACAATTAATTGTCCACAAAGGGTAAATTGGAGAAAGTGGGTTGCAGGTTGCAGAGATATTTCTCTAATTTCCCTAATGTTCAAAGTGTTTTTTAAAGTGTTTTGGAAGGTTCAGGTGAACCCTCTCTTATGTGCAAAAGTGAAGACTTAAAAGGAAAATATGAAGGTATGTGAAGCGGCAACGTATGCAGAAGTGGAAGTATGGCCCCCCAATTAAAATTTTTGTTTTAGACTAAAGTCACTATAGGACAAAACAGGGAGTCGTTGCCTGCCACTTGTGAAGACAATCTTGGGACATCAAAGTGAGCACCAAGATACTCTTGTAGTTAGGAGCGTACGTGAATCGACACACTAAAACCAAGGCAAGAACTATTCTTGGACCATTCTAGTATAAGCAAGAGTGAGCATAGTCTAAGTGAAGCAAGAGAGAGAAGTGCAAGAGACACACAGTGTGCAACACAGAGAAGTGAAGTGCAAGGTGTGTTGAAGAGTGGCTAAGGAGGTGTGCAGAGAGTGCTAAGCTATTCCCCCAAGGTTCCCAAGGTCCCATTGTAGTGTGCGCGTGCCGACAGAAGGTGTCCAACCCTCCCCCTTATTGGAAGCTTGGTGCAAGGTGTGCACAAGTGCAGGCTTGGAGAAGGTGGAGGTTTGGTGCAGAGGAGTCCGGCAGCAACAAGACTTCACAAGTCTCTTGGGGTATTTGGTATTTTGTAATTGAGCACTCTGTGGAATTTTGCACAGAAGCATTTCTGTGTATTGTGCATCCCCATTGTAATTGTCTTATTATAATCAATCAGCAAAGGCTTCCAGTGTGTATTTTCTCTTCTTGCTTTCCCTTTTCTCCTTCAAACACTCAAATCCCTTCTTGTCCAAGAATCCCCCAACATTAATAAAGTTAAGAGCTAAGCTAGATTCTCAAAAAGATTCTTAGAGTGAAGTTAAACCATCATCAAACCACTTAATACTAGTGTCTCAATCCGTCAAGCTTCTATTGACGACATTTCTCCCTTAGTCAAAATACTAATGTTTCAACCGAAACTAAGTAAACATTTTTTTTTCACAATTTCTTAAGATCCATTACCTGGAATGTAATTCTAATGCATTTGTTTGAGTCAAGAGATTGATTTCGATTCTATTGTCAATTGTGTGCTTTCAACTAAGACTCATTTGATTTAAAGAATCTTTTCAAAGTTACTTGCCTTTAGAAATTTGTACTATACTTATGGTACAAATGCTTTGTTTTTAACTGTTCACAATCAATTAAGAACATGATTGTTGTACGTGAATGAAGATCCTAGAGGTAGCGCACTTCTTGTTCGTCTAAATTACTAGTTCTTGAAATGTCTTTTCAAGTCATGATTTTGATCACCTCGAACTTTAACTTCACTTTTGAAGTTTCAATCCCCTTGGGGATTCAATCTCAGTTCAAGAATCATTCTAAAACTGAAATATATTTACAATCCCATAGTCTGATGTCCCATGCCATCTTTCCTACATCAATGTGAGTATGAAATATAGTATCCCATACCACCCTACTTTATATTCACATTGATGTGTGGGTGATATTTCTAAATTCCAAAATAGATCTCTATAGAGTACCTTGTTACTCAAATCCTATAAAATCATTTGAAGTCAAGGAATTACCCCTATCTTGATCTCACTAGGTTTCAAGTGCTTCAATCACGAGATCATTCCACAATCTTATCATTGGCATGTAATTTATCTTGGAAGCTTGAAACATTTTGATTGAATAAGCATCCATCCTTCTTTCTAGGGTCTTAAAAAGAAAACCAATATAGTTCCAAGTTACTTGAATTCCTCATATTCAAGACCTATTGATTCTTACTCAACCAATTTGTAGCAACATGAGTTTTTTAATTCTTGTCTTTTTTTTCTTAAGTAAGTTCAGCCTTGGCCTACTCTCTCGGGCCTTAATTAAAAGAAAGGAAGATAAATGTTACAAGTGAATGGTACTAGTGCCCTTGGGACCCTCAAATCTCACAAAGCAGGGGTAGAACATGTGGATCTAGAGAGTGTTACAAAGGAGGTTAATAACCCTCTCATCCCCCTCATGCAGGGCCCACTTGGGTTTAATCTTGTTGTTCTCGATGAGATGCACTTTATGGTACCTAAAAGGTGGGGACATCTTGTAGGTGGAGATTCTTTTGCCAGGTAGGAACAGAGACTTATCGATCGACCACTCTTTAGGAGGGTGTCCAAAGTTGTAGGCACATGTGTCCCTCCAAATCTTCCAGAGGGTTTCCCCTCTTATAGTGTTCCATCGTGCCATTGAGAAGACAATCGGTTTGCCCAGAAGTGCTTGCTTCCAAGTGATTTGTTCTTGCAGTTGAAAGGGTCTGCTAGAGCCAAGGATACTTGGAGCACGCAAAGAAGATGTGACCCAGGTGCTCAATGTTGTGATGGCATCGCTTGGAGAATTTGCCACATGAGAACTGACTTTTTGATCTCAATAAGGGGATGCCAAACAGACATGAACTTCAAACCCAAACATAGCCTCATCCAGGTCAAACACCATTTCTTGTTAAGTGTGATATGATAGTCCATGTGCACCTTCATTCTAGAAATTTTGGAAAGGAAATTACCATGGCACGACAGGTCCCATCCAATGAGGAGACGGGTTTTTGACCGTTCCCATGTGACGCATCTGCTTTGCAAGAGAGTCCATTCTTCATAGTTCACTCTTATTTCAAGATCTATGTCCTCAAAGCTAATCCACTAGCCAATTTCTTGTTTCTAGAGGTGTGTCCAATGTTTAAAACCCTTGTTCAAGAGCATCTTTGCATTTTGGAGGTTCTACGAAGCCACACCCCTGATGCCCATGATCGAAAACCAGATTGAGTCATTTTGTTTGATACTCGCTACCCATCTCCAATCTTCTTTGATTTTGATAAATTATTTGAACTTTTTGCAACTCTTCCACAAAGAGCCCACCAGATTTGACCCTTTAGGAGAAACTAGAATTGGGGAGAATAAAAGGTTAAGGAGGCCCAAGTCCTTCCAAGTAGGGAGGCCCACTAGTGTAATCACATTCTTGTTCCTAAAAATGAGCTTGGCCCACGAGGTCTCACAATCACACCAAGCCTTGATTATCCATTTTGCTACCAACTTGTTAGCCATGCCTTCAATATCCGTGATGCCTAGACCCCCACAATCCGTTTGGTTGATGCACGTAGACCATTTAATTTTGGGAACCCGCGTTCTGTTGTGGTCCCCCATCCAAAGAAAGTTTCTATAGATTCTTTCAAGTTTGCTAAGATCTTGATCCGTCGATCTCTAGTAAGAGAGAAATTAAATATTCGAGGAGATGATGGAGGTATTGATTACCATGGCACACCCTACGAGTTTGATTTGCATGCCCTTCCAACACGCTAACTTGTTGTCTAGTTTGGAAAGGACCCAATCCCATCGTTGCTCCATTGAGACACCAAATCCCATCGGAATACCGAGTAGGCAGAAGACCTAACCCATGGGGATAATTTGGCAACCATGGTCAAAAATTGGGGTAGCAATCCAATGATGACTCTGAAAGCAATTTTTGAATGGTTTATTTTGGAACCAAACACCTCACAGTACGTGTAAATGCACCCACAAAATGTCTCAATGCTTTTCAAATAATTATGTAGAAATGCATTCATGTCATCTGCAAATAGCTGCATGACCATCTGGCCATTGTTGAGAGGCACAGAGAGACCTTTAATATGGCCTATTTCCATGTGATGTTGCATAAGATGATTGAGCCCCTCTATCGAAATAGCGAAAAACAAAGGGGCCAATGGGCACCCTTGCCTAATAGATCATTTTAATCTGATGGACTTTGATAATTGGTCATTGATATTGATTTGCGTTGATGTGTTCCCTAGAAATGTAGCGATCATCTTAGTGAATTTTTTACTACAGCTAAGGTCTTTAAGAGATTGGAGAACAAAGTCCCATTCTAGCCTATCGTAGGATTTGTCAAAGTCGATTTTAAGAATACCACATCTTGCTCGGACTCTTCAGCAAAATTGAGACCTTCCCAAATATCTATAATAGCTTCTAGTATTGATCTACCCTTGATAATCTGTTTTGGTCCTCACTAAGCCACCTCTTCAAGTGGTAAAATATTTTGTTGGCAATTACTTTTGCAAGAATCTTATACCCTCTTTGAAGTATTGTGCACCAGTTTTCAATCCTATTCTTGTTAACTTTTTTATGGATAATCTTGATGACACCATTGTTTAGGCATTCAGGAAGCACACCAAAATCCAACACCTCTTGCCAAACCAAGCGTAGCAGAGTGGCCACCACCTATCTGAAGGATTTGAGAAACTCATTTGTGAGGCCATCAGGACCCAAGCTTTTTCCATTGGGGAGCGTATCGATAACTTCAAGAATCTCATTATCTGAAATGGGTGCATCAAGGAGAGACTTCAGATTGTGCATTATTCTCGAGGGAGAGACTCTCAAGATGGTCCCCATGCAATCCCCCCTATGGGGAGAAAGGGGTGTCAAAAGCCCCAAGAGTTGAGTAAAGTGGTTGACAGTAATAGCATTGTTTTCTTCTTCCATTTTGCATTCAACCCCATTACTTACCTATCAAGAAAGGGATAGAGTCTCTTGTTAGCTTCCTCTTGAGGATGCCACACATCTCTTTAGTTGGTTTGTCGGCCTTCCCTACCCACCAATCTTTAAAGTATACTTGGAGGTTTTTCCTTTGAATTTCCTCCTCATGACTTAGCATGCCTCTAATTTTCCATAGTCCTGGCTGGTATTGGTAGTTCCCTTTGTTCACTGCCTCCTTGAGATGCCAGAGCCTCTGATAGAGCTTCTCTCTCTACCTCCATCTAACATTGCAAAGCATCTTGTAAGTCTTGAATAGAATTTGATGAGTCTTCTCAACCACAGCCCTCCAACTTTTGGTTGGTGAAGCACCATTGGAAAATGTTGAGTTCCAAACCAAGGTAATTTCATGATGGATAGAGGGAAGGGAGAAATACATTGAGCAATCATGAAACCAAGGTGCTTTCTTGAGTTTGACAATCATTTTGAAGGTGAGAATAAAAGGGTAGTGGTCCGATATGGTGAGGTCAATGTGTTGAGAGATGGCGGAAAGACCCCATTGATGGATAATGTTCTATGCAATATAGCTTACTATTGAGTCTTGCTTTCCTCAAGTTGTCCCTAGATTAGAGGTTCGACCAAGAGAAACCATTCGTATCTTTAATCTCCACAAGGTTGAGGTGGAGTTTGATTTTGTCCTAGATATCTTTCTCTTGACCTTCAATGGTATGCTCATTGTTGTCCCACTGAGCTGAAGGGTCTTCCACCATGTTGAAGCCTCCACGTAGAATCACGTTGTGGGAATGCAAGTCCAAAGAGACCTAATCCTCTCCGACTCTGTATTTGGGGCAAACATGGAGACCACAGTGAACTAGAGGCAGCAATCCAACGATGTTTCTGACCCTCATGGGAGTTGACTAGTCTACCAAACCAAAAGTTGTTTATTCCAATAGTTTTGCCATCGGCCCCTCTAGGGTGTGCAAAGGTGACCCAGACATGAGTCAAAGAGATGCATTTGAGTCATTTTTGAAGGTCTTCTCCATCATTGTTAATCTCTTGAATACAGATGAAATCGGGGTTTATGCTATTATCGCGAAGCCACTCACCAATAATAGCCACTCTTGAGGGGTTATTCATCCCCCTGGTGTTAAATGATATGATAATCATTATCCATGGTTACCCTCTTTTCGGAGAGAGACCTTGTTTTTTTCTTCTTGGGTTCATCTTTTATCCTCAAGAATGAGGAGTCGTGACAATGTATCTTACCCGTAAGAGGTCTCTTGCATGGCATTTCCAATGGTTGTTTCTCCTTAAGAGACACGTGGTAGTGAATTTAGCACCTTTTTCGGGAGTGTCGATCCAATGATGGAGCTCTCACTATTCGGGTTGTCTTTGTCGCTAGTAGCGAAACCATCCTCTTTACTAGTGGAATAGCCCTCTTGGTTGTCTTCTTTGTTGGTGGCAACCTCCAAGGTTTTACCTTCGGTGTCTACTTCATGGAGATTCCCTCCTAGAAAGTCCAATTCGGTGATCTTCTTTTCCATGTTGCAGTACAAGTTATTTAAAGGAGCTAAGACCATGGTGTTCCTCTGAGAGGACCCTTGACGGCTTCTTTTCCTTCAATGTCTAACTTTTGTGAACCCTTCTGAGTCTATCCCTGAGACCCTAGAGTCTTTCTCTTCCTTATTGATAGGCGGGCAAGCTTGTGCTCGAGTACTTATCTAATCTTCTTTGGTAGCTTCTTGGTTCTGTTTGTTTTTAGAAGAATTCTATTTCTGAGGACATTCTTTAATCCTATGTCCTTGTAGACCACAATGAAAACACATGTTTGGCAAATTCTTGTATGTGATCACCTGCTCCCAGAATTCCCCTTCCCCTAACTTTATGGAAATCTTTGAGGAGAGAGCTTTGTTAAGATCAATCTTGACACAGATCTGTGGGGTGCCATCGCATTTTGAAGGAATACCTTGCTCCTTCATAGATGAAGCCCCCCATACCCTCCCTTGAGGCCTACGGTCAGTCAATAGGTGCAACAATATCCCTCAGGAAGTCATACAAGAAAAAACGAAGGTTGGGAAGCTCAATCTAGAGCAGGTATCATAGAGGTTTAGACACCCTCGTTGATTTGCATCCCATGGGATTTTGTAGGAATCTCTCTATTCATTAATTCTAAGCATCCATTAATTCTTTTTACATTTCACCTTTAAGACATCCCTTTAAGGATAGGTAGACATATGCTTTACCTTCCATAGACTTAATTATTGAACCATGATTATAGACTACATACTTGGAACTGCGAATTCTTTTTACTATCACACTTTCCTTTGAATAAGTGGAAACTTGGGCATGTTTTATCTAGTTTTTTGGTTTGCAACCTCCTTTAGGGATCCCAAATTTTCATAACTATAGCATGCCATGAAATTTTCTTCTATACAAGTTCATTTGTTGGCTAGACATCTATTTTTTAGAGATGTTTTCTTTTCCCTTTCTAATTTATCACTTACGTCAATCTTGACTGGCATGTCCCTTTTTCAAAACGATGTGCTTGAAAAGAGTCCTAATCATTATGTGCAAGCTTTGGTGTTTAACTAAATGTCTTTCATAACAACATTTTCATTCACTTATCCTTACATGTTCATGAACTTCTACTTGTTTTGGAGAAAGCTCATGGATCAATTGAGAGCTAGTCTAAAATGAGGCAAAATTGTTCACTATGTGTATCGCATAAGCCAAAGACCACATACAAGTATACAAAATACCACAATGTCTGGTGCGGTCATGCGTCAACCTCCTCTATCTCAGTCCTCCACCTTTCATTGTAGCTTGCCCTTGTGTACACCTTGCACTCAAGCTTCTGATAAGGTTGAAGGAAGGATCACTCTTTGTTGTCAACATGCAATGCTTCCTTCATGGTACTAGTTCCACCTTAGGTGCTCTCCTACTTGCTCTCTATGTACTCAGTGTTCAAGTCTCTTGCTATCTCTTTCTCCTTAGTGTAACTCTCTTGTCCAAGAATTGCTCCTCTTTGGTTGTATGTTGATACATCACTTCATCTCCGATTCTATATTGGTCCTCAATTTGATGTTCCAAGAATCACTTTATGTGTAAGGCAATGACTCCCTATTCTATCATGTAGTGACTTTAGAATAAACAAAAATTTAAATGGGGGCCACACATAAACTTGTGTGTACCGCTTTCTCTTCATATCTTTTCCACTTTTGACTTCATTTCTTCAAAATGTGTTCATAAGGGAGGGTTCACTTGAACCTTCAAAACACATAAAAACCTTGAAAACCCTTCAAAAGGACCATTTTGCAACCTGCATTCAACTTTTCCTGCAAAACCATTGTGAAGAAATTATTTGTGCAATACTTGTGCACCCTTGTTCTCGGCCACTTATGAAGCACGTGTGCACCCCTTTGCACTTTTGCACCACCTGTGCATCACTTGTAAAGTCATCACTTTGACCTTTGACTAGTTTAACCTTATGGGCTCTCCATCCCGAAGAGCGAACAGCCAAGTCATGAGCAAAGATGTGTCACCTTTACACCTTTTATGTAAAACCTTCAAAATGACATATGAATAGCCGCCAAGTGCACGAGGAGAATGAACGAACAACCACAAGGAAACAACCAAAATTGGATTCCAATTTAATGAAGAAGAAGCAAGATTTTGGAGGGTATGAAGGAAAGCTTAGGAAGAGTATAGGGGCTAACAAAGATAGGGCATGGAGGGGGAGGGTGAGGATTGTTATTAGGTATAAAAAGATGGATTATGATTTGGGAATGTTGATAGTGAAAAAAGGCCAAAACATGGAAGATACAGATGATCCATATTCAAAATGTGAAACATATGGGAGAATAAAGAGGGAATAGACCATGTGGACCATGTGCAAATAAAAATCACATGTTAAATGTGCACAAACCATATGCGTTTTTTCCAAAAGAAGGAGAAAATTATGGATTTTGGTGAAAGTAATGCAAAAAATGAGTTGAGGGGTGTCAAGAAACATGAAATTGACTTCAAGTTTGAAAACAATGTCCATCTGAGATGCAATCTAGAGTGAAAAGGGTGGGGGGGAGGGGGGCGAGGGGGATGAGAGAGAGAGCGATGAGGAGAGATAGTAGAGAGAGGATGAGAGAAGTAGATGGAGAACATAGACAAAGGTAGAGAGAGTGAGAGAGAGGTAGATGTCACGAGGAAGGAGATAGGGAAGAGAGCTCACACACACACTCTCACTCTCAAGGAGAAGCACACACACAGATTGAGGCAAGGAAGAATGATCTTCTTCTTCTTCTTCTATTACATAAAAGGAATGTACAAGAATGACCTAAAAACAAGAATACAACCAGTGCAATATATAAAGACCAGTACATAAGGAAAAACCTAATGTCCGCGAATGAGTGAGCTGGCAAGAAACAAATGTGCCATCACTCTCGGTAGATAAATCTAATAAAGCTCAATGAAGTATCCCTGACATATACCGGCGTGACCACTATACATGTCAGAGAAATGAAAAAATGGTACGTGTCATCCTGGATCATCACATGTTGAGCTTGATATCTCAACACTCCCCCTCAAGCTCAATGCCATATCCTGAATCCAAGCATCTTCCGAAACTTCTTCAACTTCTCAGCTCCAAGTGCTTTGGTGAAAATATCAGCAACCTGCTCATCTGTTCTCACATAAACAAGATCAATATCACCTGCTAATACCTTCTCTCTGATGAAGTGATAATGTACCTCGATATGCTTTGTTCTAGCATGGAAAACAGGGTCTGCTAAGATTATCACAATAGATAGTGATAGGCTTTTGCACTTCCACACCTAAATCTGCAAGTAACATTTCCAGCCATAATGCCTCACATGCTGCCATTGCAGCACCTCTATACTCAGCCTATGTACTCGACAAAGCAACAGTGGGTTGCTTCTTGCTACTCCATGTAATAGCTGCACCTCCAAGTGAGAAAAGAAAGCCACTAGTAGATCTTCTATCTGGAGTACTACCAGCCCAATCTGCATCGGTGTATCCATGAACCTGCAAATCTACACCAGCTTCATAAAACAATGCATAATCCAAAGTAGCACTCACATAACGTAGAGTGCGCCTCAGAGCATCCAAATGTGGATTCCTGGGAACCTGCATAAACTGACTTTCAAGTCCAACAGTGTAGCTTAAATCAGGCCTTGTAATTGTAAGATATATAAGACTTCCCACAATTTTCCTGTACATAGTAGCATTTTCCAATGCTTCACCTGATGTAGTATCCAATTTCAAATTCTGATCTAAAGGCATAGAAATTGGCTTACAATCAACCATACCATACTTTTGCAGCATATTCAAGGCATATTGCCTTTGCGACATCCATATACCTTTTTCTGTATGTATAAACTCAATGCCCAAGAAATAGTGCAGCACACCAAGATCTTTCATGTTGAATTCCTGCATAAGAAGTTTCTTTACCTCTTTGATGCTTTCTTCATTATCACCACCTACAATCAGGTCATCAACATAAATAGCCACAATAGTGATGCCATCATCAGCCTTCCTTGCATATAGTGAGTGATCTGCATCACACATAGAGAATCCAATGCTGGTTAAGTAATCAGCAATCCTTGCATGCCATGCATGAGGGGCTTGCTTCAGCCCATACAAAGCCTTTTGCAACCTGCAAACATATTCTGGATGCTTTGAATCTTCATATCCTTGTGGTTGGTCCATATATACTTCTTCTTGTAACTCACCATGTAGGAAAGCATTCTTCACATCCATCTGATGCAAAGTCCATCCTTTTGCTGTAGCTAATGCAACAAGTGTTCTGACAGTAGACATTTTAGCTATAGGGCTGAATGTTTCCTCATAATCAATGCCATATGTCTGTGCATAACCTTTAGCTACCAATCGTGCTTTATATCTGCTTATGCTACCATCAGCATTATGCTTTACCTTGTAAACCCATTTGCAGCCTATGTATTTCTTTCCTTGCGGCAATGGAACCAGCTTCCATGTATCATTTCCATAAAGTGCAGCCATCTCCTCATCCATAGCTTTTTCCCAATCTGCATTACCAATTGCATCTTCAAAACAAGAAGGTTCAGCATCTTGTATTACCTTTGTCATGTAGGGACAATGGCGAGCCATGTAACTATCATATGTCAATCGTTGCACTGAATTACGCATCCTCCCAGATCTTCTTGGTCCTGGGTCACTTCTTCTTGTATCATCTGCATGTGCCCTTCTTACTCCTGGAGTCTTCATAGAGGGCAATCCAAGTTCTTCATCAAGACTCTTTTCTGAACCGCTTGAATCTCCATCAACGTCTTCAAAACCTGCACTTGTTTTACTACCATCAGAAAGCTTTTCTTTACCTTTCTTGGATGTATTTGATGAATTTGCTGGACTGAAATTTCCACGCAATCTTCCACTCCATGGATTTGAGTTGGAACTATTGCTTGGTGATGCATCCGGTCCACTCAAAACTTGAGATTCTGCACTAGATTTTTCAGCATTTTCTTTGTCATTTGGTTCAAGATTCAGTCCTTCTTTGGCATCTGCATAGAAGCTTGACATTTCATCAAATACCACATCTCTGCTCACCTTCACCTGTCGTGTGAGTGGGTTATAACATTTGTACCCCTTTTGCTCAAGGGAATATCCAATGAAGACACATTTTTCTGCTTTTGGATCAAGATTCGTCCTCAACTCATCTAGAACATGTACATATGCAATACAGCCAAAAACTTTCAGGTGTGATAAGTTTGGCTTTTTACCTGTAAACTTCTCTTCAGGTGTAACTTGATGTACAGCAGCAATCGGAGTTCTGTTCATGATGTATACAGTAGTATGCACAGCTTCTGCCCAATAACAATGAGGCATATTCTTCTCAGCCATTAAGGCTCTTGCTATTTCTGCAATATGTCTATTTTTGCGTTCAGCAACACCATTCTGTTTGTGGTGTGTACCTGCATGATAATTGACGCCGAATTCCATGATTTTTTAGAAAACTGTTGAACTCA
Source organism: Ceratopteris richardii (assembly GCA_020310875.1). NCBI lineage: Eukaryota > Viridiplantae > Streptophyta > Polypodiopsida > Polypodiales > Pteridaceae > Ceratopteris > Ceratopteris richardii. Next base: position 24,456,716 of record CM035418.1, on the reverse strand, counting down.
TTTGACATGTATTCACCTCCTCCATCAGATCTTAATGTTTGAATGTACTTCCCTGTCTGCTTTTCCACCATAACTTTAAAATTCTGGAAGTGAGTAAACACCTGGCTCTTCTCTTTCATGAAATATACCCATACTTTGCGTGTATGGTCATCAATGAAAGTAACATAAAACCTGCAACCGCCCATAGATGTGGTCTTTGCTGGACCCCAAACATATGTATGTACTACTTCTAGTACATTCTCACTAACATGCTTGTCATGTGGAAATGATGCTCTTGATTGTTTACCAAATTGACATGCTGCACATACCTTTTGCATTTCTGCAACTTTGAAATTTGGTAGTCCATGGACAATCTCCTTTGACTGCATCAGTTTCAGCCTTTGCAAGTTTGCATGTCCAATCCGTTTGTGCCATATCTCTATATTTGCAATAACTCCTGCACCTTTCGCAAACATGGCTGCATTCATTTCAGGAATCTTCACATTTAAGGTGAACATCCTACCCACTTTGTTTCCTTTGGCAACCAATCGTCCATCCTGCTTGTACTCTTCTACATATAATCCATCAGCATTGAACCTGACTTGTAATCCTTGGTCAACCATTTGTCCAACAGAAACCAGATTCTTCGTTATATTTGGAACATGCAGCACATCAGCGAGATGTTTTACCTTTCCGTCCTCCATAGACAATGCTATGTTTCCTGTATGCTCAATAGGATGCGATGTGTCATCACCTGTTTCAACATATCCAGGAACTGGCATTTTTTGCAAACTACGAAACCATTCTGCATGATTGGTCATGTGATTTGAAGCACCTGAATCAACATACCAGACATTATCATTCGATTTTGAAACACCAACAAACATCGTATTCATCATGTGATGTTGAACCATAAACAACTTCTCAGAATCACCTGCACTTGTGGATGCATAGTTGTTTTGCTGCCTTCTGTTATTTTGATTCTTTAACCTACAATCACGTTCAAAGTGTCCAGGTTTACCACAATTCCAGCATCCTTTACTATCATTACCTGAATCATTTCTTTGGAAATTTCTGCGACCTCTTTGGCTCCCCCTGCCTCGAAACTGTCCTCTTCCTCCTGCATGATTCTATTGTTGACCTTGGTCTTGGTTACTGTTTCCTCTTCCACTTCCAAAACCTCTACCTCTGCCTCTTCCTATGCCAGAGTAGAATACCTGCTCAGAACTGGGCTTTCCTTGGGAGTTTGAATCCTCACCAAGATTCTTTTCTTCAATGATCAGCATAGAGACCAAATCAGCAAAATTCAGAATATTTTCCCTGGTCTGTATAGAAGTTTTGAACTGCTTATATGCAGCTCCTAAACCACGAAGGCACACTTCCACATTTATCATCATCATCTACATTCACGCCAATAGATGCAAGTGACTCACATATGCTTTTGATTTTTAGAGTGTAGTCACTTACCAACATGCTCTTTTTCTCCAATGTATGCAGCTTGTTCTTGAGTTGCAATTTCCGTGCCTTTGTATTGGTCTCGTACAAAGTGACCAAACTGTTCCAAGCCTCTTTTGGAGTCTTGGCATCCTGTATGTGTCCAATCATGCTATCATGTATGCTAACAGATAGCCAATACATTACCTTTCATGCTCCTTGATTCCATTCCTCATATGCTCTTAACTATTCTGCAGTCCGATTCCTTTCTGGTAACTGCGAGGCATTTTCATTCTCTCCCTCGATGTACTTCAGTAGCCTTTTCCCATCAGGAAATTCGTCATTCTGAATCTCCAAGCATGGAAGTTGTTCTTGTCCAGCTTATCGCTCATAAGCTGACTCATTCCATCTTCGTTTGCCATTTCTGCAACAATTCACAACACTGCAAAACACTACAAGCAGCACTTCTGCTTGAACACTGTCGCACTATGACGTGACAGTTTGATCTCAGAAAAACACAGTTTTCGTGTATCAACAATACACGGAATCCCTTGAAATTCTGGATCTGGAATATATGAGTGTCGCCAAACACAACTCAAATTACAGTTTCTGAAACTGGCCTGGTTTTTCTGTGGGCCCCACCTTGCGGGCTCGAAACGGAGGTCGAGATGACTCCGAAACTTCGATCTGACAAAACGAGTGATCCTAAAGGGGTAACTCGTGAAAATATTTTGAGGTCTTCTACTTTCACGGTGATTTTCGTAGCAAACGGAGGCCGTTTGTGAAATCGCGTTCTCTCCACGCCTTGCCACGTAGTCTTCACCGTCGCCTTCTCCACGAGCTCTCTACAGCCACGCTAGCTCTGATACCATGTCACGAGGAAGGAGATAGGGAAGAGAGCTCACACACACACTCTCACTCTCAAGGAGAAGCACACACACAGATTGAGGCAAGGAAGAATGATCTTCTTCTTCTTCTTCTATTACATAAAAGGAATGTACAAGAATGACCTAAAAACAAGAATACAACCAGTGCAATATATAAAGACCAGTACATAAGGAAAAACCTAATGTCCGCGAATGAGTGAGCTGGCAAGAAACAAATGTGCCATCACTCTCGGTAGATAAATCTAATAAAGCTCAATGAAGTATCCCTGACATATACCGGCGTGACCACTATACATGTCAGAGAAATGAAAAACTGGTACGTGTCATCCTGGATCATCACATGTTGAGCTTGATATCTCAACAGTAGAGAGGGAAGGTAGAGAGAGTGAGAGAGAGGTAGAGAAGGAAGGTAGAGAGAGGTAGAGAGAGGGTGAGGGAGCTAGAGAGAGAGAGGTAGAGAGAGATAGATTTTTTTTTAATATGAACAAAAAAACAAGGAGGTCCTTTTTTAAGGGGAAAATACCAAGAAAATAGAAAAAAATGCAAGTGAATTTCAAAAAAAATTCTCAAAAAAAAAAAAATTCAACTTCTAAGCAGCTTGCCATATTCAAAAAGTCAGAGAGCTGCCTTTTTTCTTCTATTCTAACAAGAAAAAGAACATTGAAAAAAAAACAAAAAACTCTTAAAAAAATCTTTAAAATTTCCAAAAAAAACCTAAAAATTTCCAACAATGTCTTCATGAATTGCACTACAAAATGGCTTCTAAATTGTAAGAAAAACTTAAAGAAAAAGCATGAAAATTGATGAAAATTAATAAAACTAAGCAAAAAACAATGGTACGAGAAGGCTATGTACAACCTCGAAAGATTTTGCAAGTTCCAGATGATCCAAAAGCTTGAATTTGGTTGATGATAGGCCTTGATCCTAGATATGATGACTAATGGCATATCTTTGCCCTCCATAGCCTCTAAATGTACTACAATCCATTTTGAGTGTCTTCATTTTGGGCACAATGACCCTATGATAAGGCCACTCTAGATGCTCCATTGGAATAATATTTCTAGCATCCTCCATCTCTTGTATCTCTATGTAGACAATTTCAACATGCTTTTGATTTAATTTCTAACATTTCCCCCTTACTGGCTTGGCTCCTTCATGCAATGGACTCCTATGTTTCCCAAAACATGCAGATACTCCTTCCAAATCCTTGTAATACCCTACACTTACTATCATTAAAATTTTCATAAAAGATATTATCCATATCATTATCTATAATCAAATGTCATTGATATTGTCTTCTCATTGTCTTCATGAACTTCCTTTGTGCTTGAGTCGTTTGGAAAGATCACGTAGCAAGAAGATGAGTTTCCTACATGCAACCAAGCCAAAAGGTCCTCTTATTCATATAATTCCTAATTTGGGTTGTCCATCATATCTTTTTCCATACAAATACCAATTATCTGCATCATGCTAGTATGTCCTTGGTTGCCTGGTCCTTCTTCTAAAAATATATGTTGCAATTCTCTTCCCTCTTGTTTTACCCACATAGTATCCTTGCCCTAATCATGCAACAAATTCTTGTTTTACCCACATAGTATCCTTGTCTTCATGGTTGAGTCGTTTGGAAACATTCCATAGCAAGAAGATGAGTTTCCCACATGCATCCAAGCCAAAAGGTCCTCTCCTTCATATAAATCCAAATTTGGGTTGTCCATCATATCTTTTTCCATACAAATACCAATTATCTACATCGTGCTAGTATGTCCTTGGTTGTTTGTCCCTTCTTCTAAAAGTATCTATTGCAACTCTCTTCCCTCTTGTTTTACCCACATAGTATCCTTGCCCCAATCATGCAACACATTGGCATGCCTTAACCAGGGTCTCCCTATCAACAAAGGAAAAGTTCCATCTACTTGTGGTAGTCTCAATACAACAAAGTCCAAAGTAAAGATGTTACCTTATACCTCAATTCACACTCCATGGACCACTCCCATAGGTCTTATTGTGCTTTGGTTGGCCAATCTCACAATGATGTTGGTAGGTCTTGAAGGTTGGATTCCAAGCTTTTTCATAGTATGTTTAGACATCAAGTTAATGTTTGAGCCACCATCCACTATAACTCCTCGTAGAAGTTGTCCCTTAATCGTGATAGTGAGATGTGGGCTCATATGATCTCTAACCAATGCTTCCCCCTATAACTTTACCCTTACTATTAGCATTAGCCTTTGCAACCAGAGTAGATGTGGAGGCTTCATCAATAATCTACATAACTTTTGCTCTGAATTTTGCATCCATCTTTAATAGATAAAAATACTAAACTCCTTTTTAATTGATTTGACTAGTCTTGAAGCCTCAGATTCCATAGGAGCATGGGCTATCTCTGATTGTTTGAACTCCTTTTGAGCCCTACAGAATGTCTATCCAATGACTCCACTTGTGCTTGTTAGCTCTTCTTTTTGTTGTGTCTCTTTACTTAGAGTAGGTATATCCTCAAGTATCCCCTTTTCTTTGATTAGTACATTTGTCATTGACTCTTGGCACATTTCTACTTGAGGGGCTTTCCCTTTACTTCTTTTTTGCATAATAAAAGAGTCGATTTCTTCTAAATGTACTAATCTGGGAGATGGTGATGGCAAAATCTTTTCTTTTGTACCTCTTGTCTTACTCACATAAAGCATCTGAATATGGGGCCCTAGTGTGGATGATTTGTTCTTTGGGAAACAAATTGTGTAGTGATGTCTAGATTCTGGGTAATTTTTGCAGGAGGAGAATTCTCTAGTAGAAGACATTTTCTTTGATTATGTCCATATTCCCCAACCTAAAGCAAATGATTGGCCTTCTGGGCCCATTTCCAAAGTTACCCTAAGGACCTTGGGTGTAGGCGTCACCCTGACTTGATGAAGTAGCCATTACATTTGTTGGTGGTCGGACTCCTCCTTGTCCCTAGTAAGCTTGTGTAGGGATTTCTCTTGAATGACACTCATGGGCTTCATGACCAGATTTCCTATGTAATTGGCTAGTTACACTTAAAAGATGACATTCACTTACCACATGCCCTTGTTTTCTACACATGGTGCACCATAATCCATTTTTATGCCACCTCCACAAAGTTCTTGTAGCTCTTGTTGAAGTTGTGCTAATCCCTCTGCTTGAGAATCCTCTTCCTTTTGTAGCTTCAATATCATGCCTTAGTTGAGTTATTGCACTTTTTTCTACTTTGTGGGGTTTGGTTCTTTCTAAGCTCTCAAGATCTTTCCTCAAGTATATTACTAGATCTTCTGGTTCTGCAAGATATGGTAGACTAGAAGATCTTGGTCCATATTGATGTCTGATCTGCTCTAGCCTTGTTGCTCTAGAAATGAGTTCTTCAAGTGTCATTGTGTTGAGCAATAACTCCTTAATCTTGCACTATGTGGATATTGGAAGTGGTTTTGCCAGCCACTTCTTGACAAAAAAAAATATAGGGACAGTCTGATAATTTAGTCGTAGGGTCTCTAGTTCTTCAATGATGTTTTTTGTTGTACTTCCTTGTTGAAATTGTGTCTTGAAGGCCTCCTTCATTAAGTCCAAAGTGGTAAAATATTTTTTTGGAAATTGACTAAACAATTTTTCTACTAGACCCTCCAATGTTGCAGGGAAAAGGATCAGAAATGCATCTTCTCTTCCCATTAAATCCCCTTGTTTTACATCGGGCTAAAAATCTTCTTACATGCTCTTACTAGAAGAAATCCTTAGAATAAATAGATAGTTTGGAGTGTAGTGCAATCTCAAGCAATACTGGTGTGCCTCTTGATCATAAATTTTATACGAGTCAAGATCACAAGAGATCAGGCACACATTATGAAAAAAGAAGAAAATGGTCTTCTTGTGGAAAATCCTCATTAGGGAATATGCCACTCCATGGTGCGAATGCTACTTCAAAGAGTAAGAGACATTGGCCATCTCTATTTCTATTGTTTGAAGACTAGCAAAGTGTGAAAAGGTGGTAAGAGAATTATTAGGATGGAATTTCTTCTTGGAGAGGTGGTTGGGTGATGTGCTCTCCTTTGTAACATAATTAGAGGCAACGATATGTGGGACATTTGATCATTTGGAGACTACTTTAGTAGAAGAATTAGAACATTGTTTGCTTCTAACTTTAGTCATCCTCCATTTACACATAGAAAAGTGTTTGCTTCGAGCTTTTATAAATAAGAAGGGCGTGCAAGATAGAACTAAAAAAAGGGACACGTCCCACAATTATGTCTCATTCCTTCTCTTTTTCTTTTCTATATATTGTCTTTTCTATATATTGCAGATATATTGACTTTTGATTCATCGTATAATATGCTAAATAATAAAGCAAAAGTCAATATATCTACTATGTGCATTATTCTTGTTGTATTAAATAATAAAGCAAAAGTCGTTTGAAGCAAAAGTCATTATACACATAGAGACCTTCAGATCCTCGTTCCTTAACTAATTTAGAATATGCATGTCACATCTTAGATCGAGTCTAATCTCAAATTTGGTGATCTTTCACACCCTTTGGTGATCTTTCTTATATAGATTCCTTCACAAACGTGAAAGCTTTCGAAATTTGTGGTGTCACGCTATCGTTGAGATTTTCTCTCCTCTCTCACTTATGAAGACCTACAGGAAACACATTCGGTGAAGGTAGCCAAAATTCCTTGAGAATTCCAAGATGCATCAATGATGTCAAAGGGAGTTCACATGCAAACTTTGGAAAAAATCGAGCAAATCCAGGGTAGCAATCAAAATTGGTCAAAATTTTGAGATTAGGGCAAAAATTTCAATATCTCCAAATCACATGAAAATTCATATAATTGTAAAGCCTATCAAAGGCACTCTATAGCCCGAATCTCACATGAAAATGGATTTTCTAGCACATTGATATGCCATGTGCATTTTGTAAAAAATGTAATTTTTCCACTTAGACCCTACAAAATTTTGTATAGGAATTTTTGTTAGCCATTTGGTTTGGCATGTATAAAGAGCATATGTGGATACATATTTGTACAAAGTTTCAAGGCTATCAAAGCTTCCTAGACACCTTAATGCCACCTTGCAAGCTTCCAAATGTAGTCAAACTTGTACAAGGAAGATTCAGATGGGAGTTTTTTTTGCATATTCCTAAAGGAGGCCTTTCAAAACATAGTCCTACAAACTTTTATCTTCATCAAAGGATATTTGAAGGGTCAAAAAGTACAAAATCCAATTTTCAAGGTCATCGCAATGTTCTAGAATAAGAAAATTGAAGGCTTGAAGGGCTGCCACATGGCAAAATATGATTGAACCATGTTGTACGATCAAGATGAGCTCATATTCAAGGGTGGAGATGCACTAAAGCATAAAGGAAGGAGGATCCACGAGTTTTTTCATCAGAGAAGACTTTTTTGATAGTTAAAGATCAATAATGCAAAGTTTCTCCAAAAATAGTGGCTTATCTTGTCCGACTTGATGTCAGCACTGATCCGACGGTCCAGATCATCCCCAAATCCAATGGTGGAGAATGAAGGCGCCTAAATTTCACTCCTTAGATTTGATAGAAAGAACAATTCCAAGCCATTGATTTGATTAATCCAATGGTTGTAATCGAAAGTAGTGATCCTAGAGTTGAGAGTTGATTTCTCTAGATCCAAGGGCCCAAATTCATTCAAAAAACTATATAAACCCTCCTCCAAACTCCTAGAGCATCATTGTTAGGCATCCATAGGGCTCTTGCTAGCTTAAAGTTTCCTTGAGACAATCACCCTCGATTGAGCGAGTGAGGATCCAAGGTGGGCTAGTATGAGTATAGTACCTAGTTTCAAATTTAAGTTAGAACTCCAATCTAGGATAGGCTCTTGAAACCAGCATCTCTATCTTGACTCACCCTCGGTGGAGCGTGTGAGTGAGTTAGAGCTGGTTTTAATAAGTCTTAGAATTCTTTAGTTAGACGTTACGAGCCTAGACATACATAGGATCAATGAAGTGGAACTCATCTTCTTACGTGTGACATTCGGTTGAACTGTCATGGTTTGAAGGTCAGAACCTCCTTTGATCAGTAGACTGCTTAGCTTGACGTATCATGACAATCTTATACATGTATCTTAATTCAAAACCTTTTAATTCATGTCACTTGTCACTTGTGTCTTGTCTCTTGTCTCTCAGTCTGCATTTTTACATGTCTTCTTTTTTCTTCTATGTGTGAGAAGGCTCCGCAGTATTGCATTGAACCAGTGAGGATGTTTCATCGAGCTTGTGATTAAACTCTATCATCATAATTCACTTGCATGCATTTAATCCATACATACCCATACATATTGATTAGTCTCTGAAAGTGTATAAGAAGCTCCAATATTGGACCATTCTTCCTTTCGAAACTAATTTATGTGTAAGGATTCCATCTATTCTCGTCATGCATACATATCATCCAAAAAAGACTATGCATATGGATTAGAATTAGGAAGTGTTTAAGAAGCTCCTTCAATGGACCATTCTTCCTTCCAAATTTGATTCGTATGTATGGTTCTCTTTCATTCTTATCAGTAATGTTCATAAATCTAACTTGCACTCCTACATTCCCATTCCCATAATCATTTCAACATCTCTCTCTTCTCCATACTCAACATTAATTTCACTTTCATGTCCTTAAACCTTCCAACATTCATTAGCTTCATACACCCTGTGTGTGCCACGACCGGACCCGATCCACCCGGATTGCGATCACCTCCACATTTGAACCCGACGTGAAACGCTTCGTGGCATTTGCTTCTGATCTTGTTGGGAGGTTGTGATCCATATCCTTTGTTTCATATTTTTCATCCTCATCATATCATCATCATCAATCTTGAGTGTTGCACTGGATTTGTCACAGTATCATGCACATCTTTGTCGTGAAGTAAAATCATTTGTGAGAGATCTAGAGCATCGTGCATCACTTGCTTATTCACATAAGATGGAGAAAGGATTCAAATCCCTTCTTGTTGAGAAACAAGGCCAAAGAATAGTCTCTTCTATGTTGAGAGAGAAGGGAAAATTCAATGGCATCAACATCACAAGCTACTTAGATTTGTTTGAAGAGCAAGCTATGATTTTTGTTCTTCCCAAAGATCTTTTGATATCATTCTTTGAACAAATTGTTGATAGCTCTATCATAAACCGTGTCACTCAATATGATAGTCTTCCTTGGAGTGATTTTAGAAAGGAGATGCTCAAAGAATTCTATCTTGAAGATTATAGCCAACATAATCGGGATGGATTCTTACGATGGGTCAATTCACCAAAGCTTAGTAGCTCTATTACTCACTTACAAAATGAGTATATTAGACGCTATGAACAACTTCCTGATGAGGATAAGATAACTTTGGAACCTGACCTTGTGATCAATTTTCTTAAGCTTCTTCATCTTGAAACTCGTAGGGAAGTTGAACGGCGATTAGAAGAACCGGATAAGCGCTATGGTCTTACTGACAATTGGCAAAAAGTGTGTAAAGTAGTAGAGGTTGTAGCCCATAGACATCAAAGTCAATCCACGCTTTATGAGCAAACTAGTCTTCCTCATGCTAGCCTTCCACAAACTAAGGAGCAAGTTAGAGAACAATCCCATGCTATGATTTTTTACTCTACTCCTATTCCTCAAATGATGGAGCCTAGTCAAGGTTTTAAAGTAGAGCCAAATAAAAGTGTAGTTGAACAATCTCAAGTGGAAATTCTCACTAAGAAAATGGAAAGTCTTATTGCTACACAATCCAATTTGGCCAAGACTATAGATGCTTTACAATCTAATTACACCAAAACTTTCCAAAATCAAATGAGCCCAATGTCTTTTCAAGAGCCTAATCAACATGTTATAGCTACTAATCAAAATCCACAAGTAGCTCCTACTCAAGCATATCAAGTTCCTCCAATGCATAATCCTTCAATGCAAAATCCTCATCCTCATGTGCAAAATCCTCAAATGTATCAAAACATGTATCCTCAAGCTTCTCAAACAGCTTTTCAAAATCCTCAAAATCAAAATTTTCAAAATCATCAACCGTATAATATGGAAGCTCCTCTTGCACCTCAAGTACCACATGTTGCTCCCCAAGCTCCTCAAATACATCAATTGTCTTTTCAAAATCCTAATTATCCTGTTCAAGCAATACCTTATCAACAAAATCCTCAATTTCAAAATTTCCCACCACAAGTTAATCAAAATCCTCAAAATCAAAATGGTTTTGTGTGTGGCCCTCATAGGTGTCCTTGGTGTGATTTGTTAGAGCACTTTTTGAGAGATGTGAACTATTGAAGGCTGCGAAGGAGCAACGAATAGTAATAGACATAGACAAGAAAATATGTGACTATCAATCTAGGCTACCTTTGCAAGGAAATTATGGTAAGGGAGGAATGAAAAAACACTATGAAAATATAACCATAATGGATATAGGAACTAGAGGAGTGAAACTAGAAGCTCTTGATGAGCAACAAGTAGAATCAAGTAAACCGACAAAGGAAGGTGATTTTTCCATAGAGGCTTTAGTAAGAGCACGAGATGAAATTAGGAGAATAACGGCTTGGGAATCACCGATAGAAGATCAATCTCTTATTTCTCATATATCCAATGTAGAAGAAAAACAAAAAAGAGATGAAGTTGAGCCTAGTGAAAGAGGAGTGACTCGAAAACAAACCTCAGAGGGAATAGAAACAATCATAGAGTAAGGAGAAACATCACAATCCAAAGATAAAAAACAAGAATCACAACCCAATGAACAAAAACAAGAGGAGAAACAAAAAGGGAAGAAGACAATGCAAAGAAAAACATAACCAAAGCCTTTAGATAAACAAGAACAATCAAAACAAATTGAAGAACAAACACGAGAACATGAACAAAAACAAGATCCTAAGCAAAAACAAAAGAAACCAAAGAGAAAACCTAAAACCATCTTGATTTCAGAAATTGAGAGAAAAATAGATCCTATGGAGATTTTAGATGGCATTTTGCTTAAGAGTCAAGTGACTATGTCTTTAGAAAAAGTTTTCTCTATTGAAAAGCCTGTCTTTAAAGATAACTTTATCGGGCTAATTAAAAGGAAGAGGTTTCCGCTTAATCTAGATATTGAGATGCAAGATTCTCTAGATCAAGATCAAGCTATGAATGAAGCCTTAAACTTTGATGAATCTGATGAAGAGGACTTTGATGATGATGAAGTAAATGTTAATAAAAATTTCTTAGGACCTATTCAACTTGACCATGAAAATCATGAAAACAATCCTGAAAATCACTTTAAAAGAAAATTTTGGTCTAGAGGTACATCAGAGATGCATGTTAAAATAGGAAATGATAAGAACACTATCACTATAAATGCATTAGTAGATTTCGGCTCCGAAATCAATGTGATTTCAAGAGAAGTCTATGATAAGTTTCGATGGCCCATAGATAAAGAATGTGGATGGCGTATGAGAACTACAGATAATGGTGTAGGTACCCTGTATGGAGCTTGTGCTAGTTTGCCCATATCCATAGGAGGAATCACAGAAGATTTTCACTTTTTTATTCAAGATAATTGCTCCTATGAAGTTCTCTTAGGTCAACCCTTTATTTGTGAGAGTCGTATGGAAACTAAAGCCATGGATAATGGGTCTACCTATGCTAGATTTAAGTCTAAGGATGGAATGCAATCACTTCAAGTCATGACGGTAGGAGTGAATCATCCTAGGAATCAATTGTCAATTAGAAAGAAACCTATTGTTACTCAGAGTCATGAGCATGCTTGTAGTGATTGTGCACCTCGATTCATGTTTGGAGCTACATATGATCAAAATTTCGGATAGAATCCATTGTTGAGCGGGACAACAGTGGATATTGGTTTGACATCTCGCATCCAACCAACATGTACAATAGTTTGTCTCTTTGTTTTCCACATTCTAGATTAGATTTTCTTCATAAGAGTCAATTGTCCAAGTCTTTTATCCAAACAACCCAAAAAAATTATAAAAACAACAAAATCATGGAACATGATGAGAACATTGAGCATGTGATTGAAACATCTCATTGTTTCTCTACTCTTGAGGAGTTAGAGTTATGTCTTCAACAAAATTCTAATTCCCATATTATTCTTCTTTCTTCCCTTGATGAGTATGCTCTAATCCAGGAATATGCTCTCAATGTTGACAAGTGCTCAAAATTTAACCAAACACATGATGCCTTAGTTGAAACAAAGTAAAAAACTGTAGACAAAAAAATCAAACCCATAGCTCAACCATTACCTCAAGGAAGTAATGAAAAAATTATTGATGCGAAAAATGATCCAATTCTTCGGGATAAGAAAAACATAGGACATACATTCACGGATGAGACAATCAAACAGGTGAAAATTGGTAGAGATGATGACTTTCTTTTGCCAGTAGAGAGAGATAAATTTGAGAGAGTTATACGGAGCCATGGAAAAGCCTTTACTATTCTGGTAACAAACCTATTATATTGACTGTTGATACTAGTCCTATTGGTATAGGTTGGGTCATAAGTCAAGATGATAGTGAAGGGAATAGATATGCAATTAGGTTTGGTGGCAAAATTCTACATGAAACACGACGAAAATATCCACAGATCAAACGAGAACTATGGGGTATGGTAACATCTTTGAAAACAGACAAAGAATATTTCATTGGTGCAAATATCAAAGTTGAGACTAATTGTTTGCCTCTCATTGGAATGATAGCCAATTGTTCATCTCTTGATATAGCCATGCTTAGATGGATCTCATATATTAAGTACATAAATCCTGAGTTAGTTCATATTTCAGGTAAGTCAAACTCAGTTGCTGATATGTTATCGAGAGCTAGATTTGATGATGATCTTGAAAGTGATCTAATAAAGAATGTGAATTTAGTTGACTATGTTCCACATATGTATGAGTATGAAAAATTTCATGAGTCTGAGTATGAAAATGAATGGAGAGACATAGGAAAGTATCTAAGTACACTATAACCATTACCTACCTGGACTATGAATAGATTCCGTAACATTAGGAAACGAGCTTATAACTTTTTCCTATGTAATGGTTATCTTTGGAGACATGCTAAGGGTAAGGTTAAGAATCCACAACGAGTCCTAGGAAAACGAGGTCTTTAATTGCAAGTAATGAAGGAAATGCATGAGACATTATGGGCAGGTCATAAAGGATTTTTTGGAACATATGAAAAATTAGAAGTACCTATTATTGGCCTAGGATGTATGTTGACATTAGTATCTATGTTTCTACATGTTCTACTTGTCAACTTCATTCATCAGTCAAACATAGAGATCCGTTGCATCCTACTTATCCACCTTATATTCACTACAAGTGGGTAGTAGATCTTCTAACTATGCCTAAAGGTATTGACAAAATGCGTTACATTGTACTTGCAAGAGAAGACTTAACTAATAATGTAGAGGGACATGCACTACAATCTAAGACCACTTACAATGTTTGCAAATTCTTGCTTGAAGATGTCATAGGTCGCTTTGGGTACATAGAGAAAGTAGTTTTTGATCGTGGAGAGTTAAATGCGAGAGAAGCTAAAGAGTTCTTTGAGCGTCATGGTATTCATTTGTCTCTCACTACTGCATATAATCCAGAGGCCAATGGTAAAATAGAGAGAGGGCATCCACCTATTGTGAAAGCCATATCTAAAGCATGTAACGGTGACATCAAACAATGGCCTAGATTCTTACCTTTTGCACTTTGGGCAGATAGAATAACATGCACACGTACTACTGGATACATGCCTGTTGAACTCATGTACTGTCAAAAACCATTGTTTCCAATTCAGTCTCATATTTCTGCATGGTCAAATTTGCCTTGGTCTAAAAACATGTCTACTGATGATTTTTTGAGTTTGTGCATTAAACAGTTAGAACAAGGTAAATTAAGACTTGATGATGTCGTTGAAAAATTAAGAGAATCTAAAATGAAGAACAAGCATTATTTTGATAAAACTCATCGATTGTGTCCTAAGCCAATTGAAGTAGGAGATTGGGTGCTCATTTATGATAGTACATTTGACTCTCAATATGATGCACGCAAAAAACTCAATCAACGATGGTTTGGGCCATATATTGTATCAAAAGTCAACAACAATGGTACATATGCTCTTTGTGAATTAAATGGTGTTGCACTAAAAACTTTGATTGCAGGTAGAAGGATAAAGCTATTCAAGAAACGTGATAATGAAGAGTACATTTTGGATGATGACATTGAAGAAGATGACAACAATGAGGCCGATTCATAAACAAGAGTATCCATGTTCTTTAAAAAAAAGGTAAAATTAAAAAAAATGAAAATAAAAAAATAAAAAACATATAAAAATATCATTAATTTTTCAAGTTCATGTTGCTTTGTTTTTTTTCATTCTATGTTTTTTTCGTTCTTGTTTCATGCATGTTTGTTTTCAGTCTTTGCATTGCATTGCATATCCACATCACTTGAGTCAAAAAAAAAAAGGCAAATGATGATTTCTCTACTTGTGTAAAATTGTATCTTAAGTAGTAACTTATCTTCTAAGAAATTGATTATAATCTAGGATTGTGGAAAGATAGGGCATGTAGATTTGGATGTTTGTTTTTGTGACAAAGTCCCATTGCTCCTTAAGACATGACTCAAAATGGGCTACTCATCTAAGGCTAGATGTTTGCATTTGGTTCCCTTATTTTTGGTATTTTATGCCAATTTAGAGCAATATTATTCAAAGATCTAAGGGGCTTTGGCCAAATGGCTTTTCCAATTTGTAGCATATGTGGAACAATGGTAGAAGAGACAATGTCATGAAAGAGGATATTGATTATATCCTCAAATTCAATTATGATGACTCGTTCCTACTTCTCAACCATATCCAAGGTTGGGATGTGTTGGAGGTGCACCTGATGCTTGTTTTGAATAATTTGCACTCGAAGGGACCAAGTTGGAACAATGGTAATAGACTATAAGAAATCCTTAAAATAAATAGAGATTTGGGAGTCTAGTGCAATCTCAACCAATAGTGGTGTGCCTCTTAATAATAAATTTTATGGGAGTCAAGATCACAAAATATTTGGCACACATCATGAAAAAAGAAGAATATGGTCTTCTTGTGGAAAATTCTCATTGGGGAATATGGACCAATGTCAAAGCGATCAAAATTTGCAATGCCCCTCCATGGTGCAAACGCTACTTCAAAGAGGAAGAGGAAGTGGCCATCTCTATTTCTATTGTTTGAAGACTAGCAAAATGTGAAAAGGTGGTAAGAGAATTATCAGGATGGAATTTCTTCTTGGGGAGGTGATTGGGTGCAACATGATTAGAGGCTAGGATATGTGGACCATTTGAACATTTAGAAAGAAGGAAAGATGTGCTGATTGTCCCAAAGAGTCATCAGACTATTTTGATTCAAGAATTAGAACTCCTAAGAGTCACCCTCCATTTAGACATAGACAAGTGTTTGCCTCAAACTATTAAACACATATTACTACCATGCTCATTAGGATACCCTAGGTATATGCACTCCTCGACCCTGAGTTGGGGCTCATTCCTTAACTCACTTAGAATATGCATGTAACATCTTAGATCCAATGGAAACTCAAATTTGGTGATTTTTGGCACCCTTTGGTGGAATGCAAGAAAGCAACTCTCTAATGGAAAATCCTCCAGAAGAGAATGCAGACCAACATGAAATCTTCTAAAAACTATGGTGTCACGCCTTGGTATAAAAGGTGCCATCAAGGGCATGAAGACCTCACACACTTGTTCTTTTCATGCCTTAAAAGTGACATCATCTAGAGGAGATTCAAAGAGCGGCTTAAGCTTATTCGATCTTTTGACTAGAAACAAGCCTTGCTTGGGGAGGCAGTTGGATGCTCCTGTTCCCTATGGAACATGACCAAAATCGAGGTCCTCTGGAAGATTTGGAGAAAGCATTGCTCTGCTAGCTTTGACAACCCATGTCAAGAATCTTCTATTGAATCCTTCCTTAACTTTCTGGCTAGAAGAATCAAAAACACCAAGAGCCCCCGCCCCCCCCCCTTAAATGCCATAGAAACTTTGTAATAGAAAATAAGAAACTTAAAAGCAAATGGCTTCTGCATGAAGGTTCATTTCGTAGCATGGAAAGTTAACATTGAGGACTAATAATATTGGTGATGAATAATG
Organism: Ceratopteris richardii; assembly: GCA_020310875.1. Classification (NCBI taxonomy): domain Eukaryota; kingdom Viridiplantae; phylum Streptophyta; class Polypodiopsida; order Polypodiales; family Pteridaceae; genus Ceratopteris; species Ceratopteris richardii. The sequence continues at coordinate 24,440,287 of CM035418.1, read as the reverse complement.
TATTTTCTCAAGTTATGTATGGTATAAGTAACAATTTCAGCCAATTTACCATTTTTGGTTACATGAGGACTAGCTAGTGCACACGAATAAAGACATTAGCAAAGTGTGAATGATATAATAAAACGACAATCATGAAATTCCATTTACATCGATGATTATGTCAAAGCTTGCATGTGAAATTAGAGCATTGATACCCAATTGTGCGGGTTTAGTTGAATGGAACAGTTTCCTCTTTCCTCTTGTCAGATGTGGTTGACATGTAATGGGCCTTAGGCGAGTTTCAAACCCAATCTTTTTGTCGCCTTTGGGCCATCAATGTTGTACCGCCCTAAAGCAGCCTCTTAAATCTATATATATGCATATAATCTATAACACACACACACACACACACATATATATATATATATATATATATATATATATATATATATATATATATATATATATATATATATATATATATATATATATATATATATAATTGAAGGTCTTCATAATATACATATAATCTCAAAGTTTTGGAGGAAATCGAAACACTCTTATATAGATTATGGCTAAATCCTTTGATTCCATTTCTAATACTTTTATTGGCTAAAGAAGTATCCTGAAAAGAGAAGCAAGGATATCGAAATGGTCACACACACATATACGAGTTGCAAAGAAAAATTGTACTTCTGTTTGTTGTTTAATCATTTTCCCTTTTAACTTTCGAGATATCCATGCTTTCTCCTTTTGTCTTCATATGCATTCACTTTATTCCACATGGAAAGGTCCTCTCATGTGCTATCATGTACTTTCATCCCATATAGGATGTACTTTTCCCTCTACTCCACATAAGGAGGGTCTCACTTCACCTCTTCTCATTCTTCCATGCACTCCTTGGAGGCTTTCACTTTGAGGTTCTAGCTCCATACTTACTATGTAAATTTTCATTTCATAATTTAATTAGCCAACATTTCATTTTATTATCATATTGTTTCTTGAGTTCTTTGAACCTTCATAGTTTGAGTGAGCATGCCATGTACTAAACATTTTGTAGATGGAGGACCTAACAAGAGAGGCGTTCCCAAAATCAAGTGGAAAATCTATGCTACCCCAAAGGAATGAGGGATAGTAGGTATTCTCAATGTTTTATCATTAGCTAATAAATTGGTAGCTAAATAGATAGTTTAAATATGGATTGACAAAAAATCTTGGTCTGATATCATCTTCAAAAAATCTCAAAACATGTATCTTTTGGGTGACCCCAGATGAAATAACCAACATCTCGTCACATTATTTTATTGTACTGGCAGACCCCAAAGGACCAAACTTGATGGCTTCATTTTTAAAATCTTAGAACAACATGAAGCCCCATTGCTCCTTAAGATATGACTCAAAATGGGCTACTCATATAAGGGTAGATGATAGCATTTGGTTCCCTTATTTTAAGTATTATGCCCATTTAGAGCAAGAATATTCAGCCCAAGGCTTTCTGTAGTTTGAAGCATATGTGGAACAATGGTAGAAGAGATTATGATGATTGTTTCCTACTTCTCAACCATATCCAAGCTTGGGATGTATTGGAGGTGCTCCTGATGCTTGTTTTGAACAATTTACACTCAAAGGGGCCAAGTTGGAACAATGGTAATAGACTAGAAGAAATCCTTAGAATAAATAGAGAGCTGGGAGTCTAGTGCAACCTCAAGCAATAGTGGTGTCCCTCTTGATCATAAATTTTATAGGAGTCAAGATCACAAAAGATTTGGCACACATTATGAAAATAGAAGAAAATTCTCTTCTTGTGGAAAGTTCTCATTGGGTAAGAGAATTATTAAGATGGAATTTCTTCTTGGAAGGTGATTGGCTGCTCTGCTCTCCTTTGATTGGAAATAAAGAAAGATGTGTTGATTGTCGCAAAGAATTAGAAATTCTAAGAGTCACCCTCCATTTAGACATACATAGAAAAGTGTTTGCTTCAAACTTTTCAAAAATAAGAAGGCCGTGCAAGATAGAACTAAAAAAAGGGGACACGTCCCACAACTATGTCTCCTTCCTTCTCTTTCTCATATATATATATATATATATATATATATAGTAGATATATTGACCTTTGTTTCATTGTATAGTACTTGTTTTTTATATGCTAAATAATAAAGCAAAAGTCACCTCTAGCATAGAATGGGAGTAGGACATCAAATACCACATCCATAGACACCTTTCCTATTTGTTGTATTAAACACATATTACTACCATACTCAGTAGGATACTCATTAGGTATATGCACTCCTCCACCTTAGGTTGGGGTTCGTTCATTAACTCAATTAGAATATGCATATAACATCTTAGATCCAATGGAATCTCAAATTTGGTGATCTTTTTCACCCTTTGCTGGAACACAAGAAAGTTACCTATTCTTTTCATGCCTAAAAAGTGACATTGTTTGGAGGAGATTCAAAGAGTGACTTAAGCTTGTTCGGCCTATAGACTGGAAACAAGCTTTGCTTGGGGAGGTAGTTGGATGCTTCTCTTCCTTGTGGAACACAACCAAAAGCAAGGTCCTCTTGAAGATTTGGACAAAGCACTAATTTGCTAGCTTTGACAACTCACATCAAGAATGTTCCATTGAATCCTTCGTCAACTTTCAGGTTATAAGGATAAAAAAACACCAAGAGCTTCCTCCCACCTTTAAACCCCATAGAGTCTTCCCACCTTTAAACACCATAGAGTCTTTGTAATAGAAAATAACAAGCTTAAAAGCAAATGGCTTCTGCATGAAGGTTCATTTTCGTAGCAATATTGGTGATGTATGTGTTTAAAGATTCTATTGAAAATGATGGGCTTAGGCGAGTTTCAAACCTGATCCCTTTGCCACCTTTTGGTCATCAATGGTGTACTAACTTAGAGCAACCTCCTAAATCTTACCTCTGCATTTGGGGATATGGAGAATCCCATGGGTACTATGCCCATTTAGTTATAGACTTGTTCTTTTGATTACTTCAAACAAGGAAGAGATAGACTTCACTTGAACTTCCTCTATTATAAAAAAGGGAACTCATATATATATATATATATATATATATATATATATATATATATATATATATATATATATATATATATATATATATATATATATTCACAACAAGCTTAATCACAAGATGAATTGATTGTACCAGCAAACATGTACTCAAACTAATGCGCCATAATCTTATATTAAGGTTGAACAAAAAGAAAAAGAAGTTTATACCTTGAAGCATATGTGGAACAATGGTAGAAGAGAGAGAGTCTCATGAAAGAGGATACTGATTCTATCCTCAAATTCGATTATGATGATTGGTTCCTACTTCTCAACCATATCCAAGGTTGGGATGTGTTGGAGGTGCACCTGACGCTTGTTTTCAATAATTTGCGACTCGCAGGGACCGAGTTGGAATAATGGTAATGGACTAGAAGAAATCCTTGGAATAGATAGAGAGTTGCGAGTCTAGTACTCAAGCAATAGTGGTGTGCCTTTTGATCATAAATTTTATGGGATTCAAGATCACAAGAGATTTTGGCACACGTTATGAAAAAAGAAGAAAATGTTCTTGTTGTGGGAAATTCTCATTGGGGAATATGGACCAATGTCAAACAGATCGAATTTGCAATGCCCCTCCATGGTGCAAACGCTACCTCAAAGAGTAAGAGATATTGGCCATCTCTATTTCTATAGTTTGAAGACCATCAAAGTGTGAAAAGGTGGTAAGAGAATTATAAGGATGGACCTTCTTCTTGAGGAGCTGATTGGTGATCTTTGGCATCTTTTGGTGGAATGCAAGAAAGCTACTCTCTTATGGAAAATCCTCCACAAGAGAATGTGGGCCAACTTGAAAGCTTCCAAAATTTGTGGTGTCATGGATGTCTTAGCAATGCAATGGGCCTTACGAGATTGTGAAATCCAATCTCTTTGTCGCCTTTGGGCCATCAATGTTGTACCACCTTAAAGCAACCTCCTAAATCTTACCCTTGATTTTTTTGAGATATGAGAGCTTCCATGGGTATTATGCCCCTGCACTTCAATAGTTGTTCGTTTGATTAATTCAAGCAAGGAAGAGTAGGTTTCAACTAAACTTCCTCTAAAAAAAAGGGCACTGATACATATATAAAATATTTTTAATCGCGAAATGAAATGCATGTACTCAAACTAATGCACCATAATCTTAAATTGAGGTTGAACAAAAAGAAAAGAAGTTTATGCCATTTTTTACGGGTGTTAGGTTTCTTGGTTGGGCCTTTCGCCTCTTGAGATAGGGGCAAGGGTTTAACCCTCCCTATGGCAAGATAATTGTGGGTCTTATGCTGGTGTAAAAGCTAGTTAGATGTCGCCTTTGAGACATCTAACCCTTGCTTTGTGAAATACAAGAAGTCATATGGGTACTATGCCCATTCACTGTAGAGTTGTTCTTTCAATCTATTCAACCAAGGAAAAGTAGACTTCAGCAGAACTTCTCTTTACAAAAAACAAGTAAAAAAAAAAAAGTAGATTAGACATACTAATGTGTTTTTCCCTTCAAATGGTGTGTCGAATCCAAAAATACGTTGTGTCACTTTCCTTGTTTGTTTTTTTTTCTCAATTTCCGCAAGATCTCTCGATTCTTTTTATTGGGACTTTATAAGAGGAACGAATCTTACTAGTACATTTTCTAGATGGGAGACCTAACAATAGAGGCATTCCCAAAATCAAGTAGAAAATATATGCTACCCCAAACTAGGTATTCTCAATGTTTTATCATTAGTTAATAAATTGGTAGCTAAATAGATAGTTTAAATATGGATTGACAAAAAAAGTTGGACTGATATCATCTTCAAAACATCTCAAAACATGTGTCTTTTGGGTTCCCCATATGAAATAATCAGCATCTCATCGCATTATTTTATTGTATTGGCAGTCCTCAAATGCTAAAACTTGATGGCTTTTTTTTTTAATCTTATTTTATTGTATTGGCAGTCCTCAAAATGGGCTACTCATCTAAGACTAGATGATAGCATTTGGTTCCCCTAGGATTATGATAATTTAGAGCAAGAATATTCAAAGAGCTAAGGGACTTTGGCCCAAGGGTTTTTGCAATTTGAAGCATATGTGGAACAATGGTAGAAGAGAGAGGGTCATGAAAGAGGATATTAATTCTATCCCCAAATTTGATTATGATGACTGGTTCCTACTTCTTAGACATATCCAAGGTTGGGATGTGTTGGAGGTGCACAACATGCTTGTTTTGAATAATTTGCACTCGAAGGGGGTGAGTTGGAACAATGGTAATAAACTATATGAAATCCTTAGAATAAATAGAGAGTTGGGAGTGTAGTGCCTCATGATCATAAATTTAATGGGAGCCAAGATCACAAGAGATCTGGCACACATTATGAAAAAGAAGAAAATGGTCTTCTTGTGGAAATTCTCATTGGGGAATATGGACCAATGTCAAAGCGATCAAAATTTGCAATGCCCCTCCATGGCGCAAATGCTACTTCAAAGAGCAAGAGAGATTGGCCATCTCTATTTCTATTGTTTGAAGACCAACAAAGTGTGAAAAGGTGGTAAGAGGATTATTAGGATGGAATTTCTTCTTGGAGAGGTGATTGGGTGCTCTCATCTCCTTTGCAACATGATTGGAGGCAAGTATATGTGGAGCATTTGAACATCTGGAAAGAAAGAAAGATGTGCTGATTATCCTAAACTTTAGTCACCCTCCATTTAGAAAAGTGTTTGCTCCGAACTTTAGTCACCTCCATTTTCCAAATGAGAAAGGCGTGCAAGATAGAACTAAAAAAAAAGGGACACGTCCCACAATTATGTCTCCTACCTTCTCTTTCTCTTTTCTATATATTGTAGTTATATTGACTTTTGCTTCATTGTATAAAGGAACCTTGAGATCTTCTAGTACTTGTTTTTAATATGCTAAATAATAAAGCAAATTCAATATATCTACTATGTGCATTGTTGCTTTTGTGTTAAATAATAAAGCAAAAGTCATTTCTAGCATAGAAAGGGAGAAGTACATCAAATACCACATCCATAGAGACCTTCAAATCCCTATTTGTTGTATTAAACACATATTATTGTCATGCTCATTAGGTATCCTAGGTATATGGGGCTCGTTTCCTAACTCACTTAGAATATGCATGTATCTTAGATCCAATGGAATCTCAAATTTGGTGATCTTTGGCATCTTGGTGGCATGCAAGAAAGCAACTCTCATATGGAGAATCATCCACAAGAGAATGTGGAGCAATTTGAAAGCTTCCAAAATTTGTGGTGTCATGCCTTGGTGTAAAAGGTGCCATCAGGGGTGTGAAGACCTCGCACACATGTTCTTTTCATGATTAAAAAGTGACATCATTTGGAGGAGATTCAAAGAGCAGCTTAAGCTTGTTTGGCCAATAGGTAGGAAAAAAGCCTTGATTGGAGAGGCAGTTGGATGCTCCTCTTCCCTATTGAACACAACCAAAAGCGAAGTCCTCTAAAAGATTTGGAGAGAGTAGTACTCTGCTAGCTTTGACAAACCATGTCAAGAATGTTCTATTGAGTTCTCCCTGACTAGAAGAATAAAAAACACCAAGAGATTCCTCCCCCCTTTCAAACATCATAAAGCCTTTGTAATAGAAAATAAAAAGCTTAAAAAAAATGGCTTCCTCATGAATGTTCATGTCGTAGCATGGGAACTTGACATTGAGGAATGATAATATTGGTGATGACTATGGTATTTTCTCCTCAATGGGGGCTTTTTGGGATATGGGGGCTCCCGTGGGTACTATACCCGTTCGCTTATATAGTTGTCCTTTTGATTAATTCATGCAAGGAAGAGTAGGTTTCAACTAAACTTCCTCTTTAAAAAAAAAGGGGCACAAATACACATATAAAATATTCACAATAAGCTCAATCACGAAATGAATTGCATGTGCTCAAACTAATGCACCATAATCTTAAATTGAGGTTGAACAAAAAGAAAAAGAAGTTTATGCCATTTTTTGCAGGTGTTATGTTTCTTGGTTGGGCCTTTCGCCTCTTGAGGCAGGGATGAAGGTTCAACCCTCCCTATGGCAAGACAATTATAGGTCCTAAACTAGTATAAAAGCTAGTTGTTAAACAAGTTACCTTCAGATAGTCTTTTTCGAGTGTCGACTTTGAGCAATCTAACCCTTGCTTTGTGAGATGAAGAAAGTCACATGGGTACTATGCCCATTCACCAGTACAATTGTTGTTTCAATCTATTCAAGCAAAGAAGATTAGACTTCGATCAAACTTCTCTTTTTTTTTTTTTTTAACAACAGAGATTAGACTTATACGAATGTGTCTTTCTCTTGAGAGGAACAAATCTTACGAGTACACATCAAGGTGTGAAAAAGCATCATGATATGACATAAGATTCTTCACACGTTCTCTTTTTGTCGGAATTCAACCTTCAAGCTTCACCTTTCTTTTAAGAGAAATAATTTAAGGAAAATATTTTGTTACGTTATGATTCAAGAAAAATTTAAGTGTTGAGATATCCATGCTCTACCCTTTTTGTATTCACATGCATCTATTTTATGTCCCATGAAAGGGTCCTCTCACAAGCTCTCATGTACTCTTACGTAGATTTCATTTAAAGTGATTCGACGTAGTCAAGAATCTAAGAGTTGGAGTTACTAAGAAGAATATCACGAAACCAATTGGAAATTATATTGCAAGTCCATGTGCATTCTCTGAATAGGAGAAGCTGGTTGCTTCAACACAGAATTAAAGAGAAAGAGAAAAGAAAGGCTCTTTATTGCAACAAAGTTGAGCATTGAGGGCCTCATTTTCACATCTCACTCCTCGTGATCGATTTATCAATTGCTCCCAACAAGGTAGTGCCACATTCCATTCAAAAGTAAGGAAGCCTGCTAGTCTTGGTAAAGACATTAATAGAATGTGCTTGCATCCATGCACATTGCACTAGAACTTGGTCAAAAGAGGTGATGATGGAAGGATCATTCATAGCTTTGCATGAATAAACATCCTAACAACAACTTCATATACACATCATTTTTTAACTTTAATGTTGAAGCACATTGTGTGATCGCATGCCATAGGGTCGATTTTGTTATCGTTAGTGTCCATGTGAAAGGCCAAATGGCCGCCGAACACTTTTGTATATGTTCCTTAATAAAACATATAGTGGCTTGGTTAGCCACAGACTATAAGTCCGACTGCATTTGTATGATCTAAGAAATCTGTGTTCATGCTCTTTGTGTTCTGTGTTTTCTGTGTATTCTAAAGGCTCTATGTGGAGTATTGTGTGTGGGACATCTAGATCTCGGTTTTCTACTTTGATGGTATCGTCATGGAGATCTTGAGAAGGAGATTCCACTGTCATGCATCACTATCAAAATACTTCAGTGGTATCAGAGCATTTGGATGCAAAAGCTTTGTTCCTTTTGTGCGAGCAAAGTGAGCACCTACCCACCCACCCAAGGCTTATGACTAAGGTGGTGACCAAGGCATAGACATCGGCATACCTTGTCACCGTTGGTGTTGTTGGCTGCATGCAAGGGAGGACCTCAATGATCAAGGAAGACAGAGGTTCCCTATACTTCCCTAGAGGTCACCTATCCCAGTACTATTCCCCCCCAGAGCTCGCTTAACCGACAATCTCTTGCCACTAAGCTACACTCAAGGTGTTTGAAGAAGGGGAAAGACTAAGGTTAACATTACTTTGAACATGTTTTGGACCCTCAAAGCTTCATTCTTTGCTTTTAAAGCCTATTTTAAAGCATTTTTGGGGTGATTCGTGGAGCCATTTTAGAGTACTTTCATGCATAGTTCTCTTTATACAGGTTCAAGAACATAAAGAAGAGTGCTCTATGTACTTTGGTGCCGTGTTTTCAGCCACACTAGTAAATATATAGGTTTCTTGAAAGGTTTTAGTTCTCATGGATGCATCCATCGCAAGTCTATGCAAGTTTTTTGAGCCTAAAGAACAAAGTTGATAGACATTTGCAGGTGTTGTTGGCTAGTATTTGGGCTGTGACTCAGCTTTTTCAGTGCCATTCAACTGCATATATTGAGCACATACACAATATGTATGCTTTTGTGAATACCACTTATGTACGTCCATGTGGTCATTGATATAGTGGTAACATTTTTTTTTCATAAAGCCTTTTACATTATATAAAGAGGGTCATGGTGAGGTTTTCTTAACAAGGAGACACCAAGATGTTGGGCTCTCTTCGATCATGCAAGTGCAAGACTTACCCAGCCTTGCCATAGGAGTTGTATGTTAGTTGTTCATAGGTGCTCGACAAGCCTAGTTGGCTTCTTTCGAGTAACAGATTGTATGTAGTGGAATCAATAATTCACTATGCAGGTTAACATGTTAATACTTGTAGTTTTATGAGATTTTGACACTGGCCATATGCTCATTTTACACAGGATACTCGGGCAAATGTTTTTAGATTTTTTGGTTTTGTCAACTACATAGTGGTCGATTTACTCCTTGATACACTTATTGGTATAAGGACATTTATTCTAACATAATCCTTTTGATTGGTCATTACTATTCATTAATTCATTTTTTTGGGAAGACTTTGCTGAATTTTTTTCCAGAATCTGACACTTGGTCATCCTTTTTTGAGCCTTAGTGGTATTTGGACTCTTCTAGCTCCATTATCATTCTACTCTATTCTCTGTCATCATGGCATCAGAGGTCTCAGGCACGTGTGGTGGATCAATGTCTAGTGCCAGTGTTCTGAGGAGGAGCTATAGTTTGCAAGGCAAAAGACCATCAGAGGTCTCAGGCACGTGTGGTGGATCAAGGTCTAGTGCCAGTGTTCTGAGGAGGAGCTATAGTTTGCAAGGCAAAAGACCATTTTGAGATCCAAAATTTGATGGCACAAACTTTGCTTTATGGAAGAATCCGATTAAAGATGTGTTGATTCAGAGGAGGCGATGGAAACTAGTAAATGGAATCTCAAAGAAGTTTGATGACATGGATGAAGATGATTGGGATCAGTTAGATGAAATGGCTAGGTCTACCATTCAATTGCACATGGCAGATAATGTTTACTTTACACTATTGGATTGTGAAAGTGGAGATGAGCTTTGGAAGAAGTTATGCAATACATATGAAAAAGAAACAGCATCAAATAAAGTGTATCTGATGAGAAAGTTATATGATCTTATGAAGGACACAGATAGTGTTGTTGCCCACCTAAATGAGTTTGATACTATATTCTCTTAGTTACAGGCTGAAAATATGGAGATGGATAATGAAATCAAGGTAATCTTGTTGTTATGTGCGTTACTATCATCATGGAATATGTTTTGCATAGCTATTAGCAGTAGTGCACCTGGTGGTAAATTGGTCTATGATGACATATGTGGAGCACTCTTGAGTGAGGAGATTTGTAAAAAATCTATGGTTGGCACTCAGAGTGGAGATGCGTATAATGTTTGTGATTCTTACCAAGAAAGAATCTAACCGAGGTACCAAAACTTGTCAAATTTGGTACAATTAACTCCATAACTAGAAACTTGGAATGTAGATGATGGCGTTAAAGAACATATTTTAGATGTCGAGCTAAGAGGAAGTTGCTCAGAAAGCAATTCCATGGCATGCTGAAGTCAATAGGAAATTGGGATCCCATCAAGTTCATAAAAGATTTTGAAAAGAGGGTTGCAAACACGAAGTTAAGTAGAGCATGCCAAAGGCCATACTTCTTTGAAGAAGTAAAATTGCAAAACAAGTAGTCCACAACAGTGATAAATCATACTTAAGTCCATAGAACTTAAGTCCGTGGAAGGTGAAACTTGTATTGACCTATCCTTAAAGGGACTTTTTGAGAAATCCAAAAGAATTCATAGATGCTTGGACTTAAGTAGTAGAGAGATTCCTAAAAAAAACTTAGGGTAACTATTTAAAGATTTTGTCAAAAAGGAATCCAAAAGGCAAGAATAATTTCTTGTCATTTTAAGTTAGTTGAGTGATAACTAACTAATGATCTTGAATATAATTCAAAATACTTGGAATTACATCCAAAACTTAGAAATAAAAAATGGATGTTTATTCCATCAAAGGGTTTAGAGCTTCCAATATAAGCTTTGAATAATTAAGATCATAGAGTGATCATATGTTGGAGACCCTAGAAACTTAAGCACGATGGAAACATAGAGGTAATCCCCTGACTTCAAAATGAATTTGAGTAAAAGGTACTCTATAGTTGGATTAAGCTTCTGGACTTTAAGATAAATATCATCCACACATTAGTGTTGGATATTAAGTATGGTGGTATGTGACAGTATACTTTATATTCACATTAATGTAGGAATGATGGTCTACGACATCAAACCATGAGATGATAGGTATCTTTTAGTCTTGGACTCTTGATATGAAGGGAGATTCAATTCCAGTAGGGGATTGAAATTTCAAAGATAAAAATGAGTACACGGTGAAAGCACCTTCTAAAGATTTCTTATAGCTTTTTAGTAAGACTTGCATATTATGAGACTTCCAAGAAAGGAATTTATGGCTCTCTATAATAAATGCTATATATGTTTATGAAGAGATAACTTGGAAAGATCATTTTAAGCAAGGAAAGTTCAACTAAGTCAATCTTGGACTAAGCACTTTAGTGATCAACACATATGAAATTAGACTAAGCTAGTCCTAAGCAACTTTTTGATAGTACAACAAGGTAATCAATCTCCTAAAGTAAAAGATCTATACTAGACTTGGTATTCTAGTGTGTAGGTGTAATAAAGTAAGTCTATGATCCAAGGGTCTGGCCGGTTCAGACAGATCTGAAATCGGACACCGTTTGGTCATCCGTGTGTATGACCAAAGATCTCGAGTTTAGACTTACTAGGAGGTCTTGTGCTCTTGTGAACAAGTGAACCACTTAGCTTAGTGGTTAAGTCTCAAGGATGTGAAGGACGAGGTCTTGGGTTCAATCCCCATGGGATACATGGGAAGAGTATTTTGCCCAAAGAGCTCTAGAACCTTCTAGAAGCATCCATTGGACACTTGGCGCACATGCAGTTACATGGCTGACACTTGGCTGGTTAGTATCCACCTGCCCAAGAAGGCAGTCCCCTGGAGAGAGCTATATATAGAGGCATTTGGTTGGGAGGAGAGTCATCTCTCTAGCATGTGGTGGTCGTAATCCTCGTTCTATTGCATTGGTATCAGAGCCATCTCCATAGCTTTTCTCTTCTTGCTCGAATTTGGGCGTGCGAATTCTCTCCTTCCCGCATCAATATGTGTGTCGCAATAGTTCCCATGCTTTAGCTTAGAGCAAGAGAGTATTAAAAAGTAAATCATCTTTGTGTGCTAAGTGGGAATCGAACTCGCGCCCCTCTGTTGAGAGGGCGCTGCCTTAACCAGAAGACAGAAGCGCCGTTCGTGGTATTGATTAACGAGGAGATCTATTTAGATCAACTGTTCGCTGAAGGAGACTCCATCGAAGAAGATTCAAAAAGGGTATTCTCTGTGTGCGCTCGACGGATTTGAACCCTGGACGTCCCCGACGAGAGGAGGCTCTCCTAACCACATCTCCAAACTCCGTCCGCGTCGAAGATTCTTCAGCAGAACTTAACGGTCAGTTGCGGCGCTGAATAAGACCCGAACTTGAAGTTTTAAAAGGTGTGTTCCCTGGTGCAGGGATCGGGTTTCGAACCCCTGCCCCCCCAACTGAAGGACGCCCGCCTATCCATACTGCCGACGGCGGTTCACGCTCCATATGCCTGCAGAGAATCGTTTTCTCTTGTAATCGAGCGCTGCAGCAGATCGTAAGAAAGAACAAATAAAAAGCCACTCTTCTCTGCTTCCGCCCGCGAGATTCGAACCCAGGCGGCCAGATTGAGAGGAAGTCGACGTGACCAAGGCGCCAAGGAGTTTTCCTTGTCATCTATTGGGAAGACAGTATTCTAATGCAGTAATCTGCTCAGAAGTAGTAGCCAAGTTTTTTTTCTTCATCCAAAGAGCCAAGTCCTCTCATCCATCCAAGAAGAATCAAAGATTGAGCAAAGCATTTGAAGCTGTGGAGTGAAGATCCGGAGGCCTAAGTTAGTCGATCTCGACGGACCAAGTCATCCAAGACTATTTCTTGATGAGGAAGCTTCAAGAATGGTGAATAGCTCCTCGCAAGGATCAAGAGGATGAATCACTCTTTCAAAGGATCAAGGGATGGACGAAGCTTTGATCAAAGCTAAGTATTTTCCAGTTTTTGCTTGGCCTTAATGCTTGATTTATCTTGTTTTCATTATTCTACACTTAATCATAGATGCACATTGAAATAGCCAAGATTTCAATTGATTAAGTCTAGATTGGAATAATGAATTAATCCATTTCTCATTCCAAGCATTAGTTTGCATTAAGGAAAGACTTGATTTCAAAAAGATCCTTGTGCATCAAAGAATGTATTTTGGTAGTTTAAATACAGATTTCCTTTCCATTGAGTAAGTTTTCTATTGCACTTCAAGGGTATGTTTTTATATCATAGTGCATTAGACAAAGGAAAGGATATACATGCATCAGGATTGCATGATATACATTCTTAGTACAAGGAAAAAATCGTGCATCAAGTTCATGCATGATTATTGTAGTATTTTTTGAGCATGCAAAGAACATGCATGCATACGCATGTGAACATATGCTTTTGCATGTAGATACATGCATTTGCATGGAAGAATGGAATGCTGTTTGCAAGTAGATATGAAAATGTACTCTCTTAGTATTTAGCTTACTTTGTAAAGCTCGCAGTTTGACATTAGGGAAGACCAAGGACTAGTTAGTTGCAAAGACATACTAGTTCTAGTTTGCAACTCAAGTAATTAGTCAATTTCTTCCCAAGTCGATACTCTACTATCAAACATAAATACTTAATGAGAATTAAGTATGTTAGATGTCTTGCTAGGTATAAGTAAGCACTAGGAGAAAGTTAAGTAATAAATTTTCTTGATAACCAAGAAAATTTAATTACTTGCAAACTCTTTTGTGATGTATGATGACTCTTAAGTCCTGGATGTACTTAGAAAGTCATGCGGATAAAGCTTTAGTTGATTAGTTATATATTTTATAACTTCTCAAGCATCCCAAGGTTGGATGAGAGCATCAACTATATTTCCAAAGTTCCATGAGCACTCTTCTATTTAGAAGATTTCGAAAGTTTTAAAGAAGTTTCTTGTGGTTTCAAGATTTGTATCTCATGATGAAACCTCGGTAAGTAACTTTTTGGAATAGAGATATGAAATAGTCAAGCCTTCTATTTCATGTGAGATCATTCTCCTACTATGTTCAAGATGAATTTAGCGTTGGGAAGGAAGATGTTCCAAGTAGAGGATCTTAATTGATTCATGAACTCTTCCCAAAATACATATAAATTCATATTATATGATAGGTCCAAGGAATGATGCAGGCAAAACCTCTTTAGGATATAAATGTTTTGCCAAGATATAAAGGTACCAATCTTTTATAAATTTTCATTTGATTTCATCCCAAGGGGTGATGGAAATCAAAGGTTAAACCTCAACATCAATTGATCCTTGACGTCAATAAAAGGATGTTAGGTTCCATAGTTGCATCTCTGGTAAATGATGCAACTAGCTAAGCAATCTTTAGGAAATAATATAAGTTCCTAAAGACTTGAAGCAAGTGTGAACTTTTTATTTAGGAGTAGAAAGTTCCAAGAAATGGATCTTGAATCCATGAACTTCTCCTAAACAAGTTATAAAGTTCAAAGTTGTGTTCACAGTAACATTACTATTGGATCAATCATCAATAGATGCTTGGACTTTAAACATAATTTTGATTGGTGAAATATGTTTAAAGGACTCTAGTAACATCTGAAGATTGACCAATAATAATGAGTCTTGTATCAAACTCGAGAATAGAAGTCGATATCACATAAATGGAAGTTTAACTTAAACTTTCATACTGGCAAATGTGATATTTCGTCTCTAGTTTGATACTCAAGAAATGAATACAATTGAATCAGTAAATTTTTTGGATATTATTTGAAAGAAGTTCTTTCAAATATTCTTTTTACAAACGATTCCAAGATGAATCATTAGACTGGAAAGCAAAAAATTCCAAGATGAATCATTTTGCTTCAAATTATAGCCTAGTATTACTTGATAGGAATCAAAAAGTTCTTGAAAGAAAAATCTCCCCAGACGTGAGACTAGCATCTTTCAAGAAAAGTTATAGAGTAAGTAGTTCCCAGTAAATCCCTAACCACCAGTTTTGGTATTTAAGTCCAAATAAGTGATATAACCTAACGGTATATCAAAGATTCTTAGCTTTGGAATCTGAGAGGCATAAGTGTATGCTTGGACTTGTGTAAAGGGAAAGATCTCTAAAATCCTGCAGGTAAGAAAAGAAGCTTAAGATAGTTTAAGAGATCTTAAAGATAAAGACTAAGTCTTTTTATCGCAAGATCAACCAGACTTGATCAATCTTGGCCATGATTGTCCAAGTAATGTGCGATTAGAACTACTTTGTAGATTGCCCAAGTATTGGCAATAAAATTCCTTTTGGGAATTATTCACTCAAGTTCCATTTATTCTATGGAAAACTGTGAAAAAGAGTAAGTTGTTCCAAGTCTGAACAGAGTAAAGAAATTCCAAGAATGTAGTCTGCAACCGTGAAAATGGTAATTAAGTCTGTGGAAGGTAAACCATAAGTGTTTACCTATCCTTAAAGGGATTTTGGTACAAATCCAGAAAGCATGAGCGGATGCTTAAGACTTAAGCAGTAAAGAGATTCCTAAATAAAGTCCCCGGGGAAGGTACCTAAAGCAACAGTAAAGAAAGGAATCTAAAGACAAGAAGTCAAAAGCTCTTGTCGCTACAAAATTGGTCAAGGGTAAACCAATTGAACTTGAATTCGAGAAAATTCAAGAACTTGGAATTTCTGATTGATATTCTGTCAAAGAGGTTTTCAAGTTTCCAAGGCAAAGCACATGATTCTGAGGTGATCATGCAAAGGAATCAAAACCTAGGAAAATCTAGTTAGAGGTAATGCCTGAAACTTCCAATTCTTGTAAAAGAATTGAAGAAATAAGGTACTCTATCAAGAGATGTTTAGACTTTAGGATAAGAATCACCCACACATTAATGTGAATATAAAATAGGGTGGTATGGGACACCAGATTTTATACTCAGATTGATGTAGGAAAGATGGAATGGGACATCGGACCGTGGGATGATGATTATCTTTTAGTCCTAGTTTGGATTTTGAAGTTAGGTTTCATCCTCAAGGGAATTAAGACTTCAAGAAAAGTTTAATTCATAACGGATGAAAGTAGTATCTTACGATACTTCTAGGTAACTTCAAGATTAAGGAAACTGAAGATATGAAGTAAGTAACTTCCAAGATCTTCTTAAGACACTTCAAGCTTAAGTGTTATTGATCAAAAATATTTGATAAATTTCTGAAAGAAGTTGGACTTTTACTTTGAGTTGATCTTTTCAACTAAAGATTTGATTGACTAAGTCAAGCATCAAGTTCCTAGTGTAACTTGATAAATTCACTCTTTCGACTCAAAGAAATGCACAAGAATTGCATTCACGATTAGGAGTCAAAAAGACTGAATGTGACCTGAACTTAGTCTCAAGTGAAGCATTATTTGAATACGAAACTCATCGACAGAACCTCAGTGGGTCGACACACTGATGTTGGTTACCACACTAGTATCTTGTGGTTGGATGATGTTTTTGATTTTCTTTGTATCTTTCTGAGAATCCAGCTTATTTCTCTGAAAGATAAAGACAATGCTTCAATACCTTGTTGAAATTGATCATTGAAAAGTTAAAGTCCTGAGTCATCTAGTCTTTGACTCATAGCAAGTTTATGTATGTGCGAAGTTTGAATTGGTTGTACAAAGTCTTAGTTATCTCTTTCCGCTTTCCAAATCTTTTGGAATTGACTCAGATATGGTATCTGATTCCTTTTGCAAAAGACCAGGGATAGCCGGTTAGAATTAGATAACTAACTTGAACATCCTAGATAGATGTTATGTACAAGAACCTTTTCAAATCTTCAAAAGATGATAAGTCTAAGTAGACTTATTCATTTGAGTTTGCTTCAAGTTATAGCATAAATGATTTCCTAGAGTCCAGTATACTCTAGAATCAAGAAGTTAGGAATTGCTCATTAGATTGACAATTCCCAAGAACTTTCAGTTAAAAGTCTTTGAGAAAAGTGTCCTAAGTTGGACAATTTTCATTTTGAATTTGAATTGGTAAAGTTAGTATGGTTGATTCCACCGGAATGGTAAACTTTCTCCTACAGTTTACATAGGATTTTTTCAACTCATTGGGACAGAGTAGTCCTCTAGTAAGGTGAAAAAATCAAGTAACTGTTAGATAAAAGTAAACCATCATACAGACATCTAAAGTTAGATGTATGGGACAACCAAACTTCAAGTTCTCCAAAACAAATTCAAGTGAATCAAGAATTCTCAAAGTCTTGCGAGGGATAAAGAATCCCACCTTCATTACTAAGCCCATGCACCAGTTATGCCTAGAAATGGACTAGTAATTTGAATCCACCTAATTCACATGTTTGTGCCTAGATCGCACATCCAGAAACTGTGAATTAGCCAGGGATGTCATTAGATCCACCCTTATTATTCTTCACTAGTTTGTACTTTGTCCCGTTTATCAAAGTGCAAACCTGGATAGTGTTTTGAATCATTTGGGCAGGGATGCCACCACAGAGATGAGACATGTTCTTCCAGTTCTAGAACATGACCATGTTCTTCCAGTTTTAGAACATGAGGCTCGGGGGTTGCCTACAGTATGTATATAGCTCTATTTTCGAGGACGAAAATATTTTCCAAGGGGGGAAGAATGTAATAAAGTAAGTCTATGATCCAAGGGTCTGGCCGGTTCAGACAGATCTGAAATCGGACACCGTTTGGTCATCCGTGTGTATGACCAAAGATCTCGAGTTTAGACTTACTAGGAGGTCTTGTGCTCTTGTGAACAAGTGAACCACTTAGCTTAGTGGTTAAGTCTCAAGGATGTGAAGGACGAGGTCTTGGGTTCAATCCCCATGGGATACATGGGAAGAGTATTTTGCCCAAAGAGCTCTAGAACCTTCTAGAAGCATCCATTGGACACTTGGCGCACATGCAGTTACATGGCTGACACTTGGCTGGTTAGTATCCACCTGCCCAAGAAGGCAGTCCCCTGGAGAGAGCTATATATAGAGGCATTTGGTTGGGAGGAGAGTCATCTCTCTAGCATGTGGTGGTCGTAATCCTCGTTCTATTGCAGTAGGAGTCTCAAGAGATTTAAAGAGATTAACTTAGTAATTAAGATATTTGAAGCATCATGGTTTGAGACTAAAGTTGAACATCATCAAAAATCGACAGCTCGAGACACCGATGTTTGTTACCACGATATTTTGGTAGATGGATTATGGTTTAACCTTACCCAAATGATCTTTTTGAGAATTCAAATTTAATCTCATAAAATAGAAACAATGCTTCAAACCATTAGCCATAGTAAATCCTTAAAGTCTTGAGTTTCATCTGATTTGACTCAAATAATTTTAGTCTCTTAGAAGTTGAATCGGTTACACAAAATTTTAGTTCTTCCTTTCTGCTTTGTGGAACATTGGATGTGACTTTGAAAGAATATTTGAAGTTATTTCTAGACTAGGTTCAACTAAATGGAACACGTAACTAAATTAAAGATCAGAGGTAGATGTTCTGCATAGACCCATTCAATTTTAGAAGAAAATTGAGTTTAAGAGAACTCATTCATTCATTGTGTATTGCTTCAATATCAACAAATGAAGAGAGATTATATTCTTTAAAAGAGTTTGAATAAGACTTTTGAGGAGAAAAGAGTGAGGAATTGTTTCTATTTCCAACGATTCCAAAGAAGTCAAGTCTATGAGGAAGTAGCCTTGGGTGAGTTGGTTGTCCAACAAAATGAATCACTTCGTTCCTACATTTTACCTTGAGTCTAGAGCCCAATAGGACATGGTAGTCCTATATCTGGGTAAAGAGATTAGTAGATGTTGGTTAAGAACTAGAACATAGCCAAAAACATCTAAATTAGATGTTTGGGTCAACCTCAACTTAAGGAGCCTCCTCAAAGTCTTGATTAGTTAGAGATCCATCTATTTTGCTAGATCCATGCCCGAATAGTGCATAGAAATGGATCTACATAGCAAATTAGTTGGATACTGTTATAATCCACCTATTTCATATGTTTGTACTTTGGATGCACAATTCGCACATAGAGAAACATTGAAATAGGTAGGGATGTGTTAATCCACCCTTATCATTCTTTAGATATTTTGCATTTGATTTAGTGTTTTACTTGCAAAGTTAGTGTTTAGAATGATTTGAGTAGAGATTGGCCCACACATAGATTCCCCTCTTTTCAAATCTTGTCCGAAATAGAATCCTCTTCTGATAAAGAGGTGAATCAGAGAGATGAAGACCATGATTGATGAGACTGATCATGGATCATGGTGGAATGTTTCACATATTATACCTACACATGTTTTCAAGGATGAAAATGGTAAAGGGCAGGAAGAATGTTGTATAACTATGGGTCAAAGCGGCAAAAGACATGGGTTTTGAGGGTCCAAATCCACTTGGGGAACCCTTAGAGTTTATTGAGAAACCATTGGGAAAGTGTCTCCAAGACTATGGTTTGAATCCTTGAGTTTTTTGGATTTATTTACTCCTAGTTATAAAGGGTTTTGACCCTTAGGATTGATATTTCCTAAGGGTACAATATTTAACTTTTAGAGAGGCCTCTCAAGCCTTGAGACTTGTACGTACAAGGTTGGGAGAAATACTTTTAGAATCCATGTTAGAGCCATGTGATTCCATGTAATTTCCAAGGTCAGAAGGCCTTGGACTAGCATCCATGTGGAGGGTATGCTTGACAAGATCTCCTCACATTTCCCCCGTTGGCCTTGAGTTATATATATGGGTGGAGTTGGTTGGGTGGAAACATGCATCTCTTATCCCCTTGTGGGTTCATGGAGGCATAGAAGACTTTATTGTTCATTGATTCATTTTTCTGTGAAGACTTTGCTGAATTTTTTTCTAGAATATGACACTTGGTCATCCTTTTTTGAACCTTAGTGGTATTTGGACTCTTCTAGCTCCATTATCATTCTACTCTGTTCTCTGTCATCATGGCATCAGAGGTCTCATGCACGTGTGGTGGATCAAGGTCTAGTGCCAGTGTTCTGAGGAGGAGCTATAGTTTGCAAGGAAAAAGACCATCCGAGGTCTCAGGCACGTGTGGTGGATCAAGGTCTAGTGCCAGTGTTCTGAGGAGGATCTATAGTTTGCAAGGCACAAGACCATTTAGAGATCCAAAAATTTGATGGCACAAATTTTGCTTTATGGAAGAATCCGATTAAAGATGTGTTGATTCAGAGGAGGCGATGGAAACTAGTAAATGGAATCTCAGAGAAGTTTGATGACATGGATGAAGATGATTGGGATGAGTTGGATGAAATGGCTAGGTCTACCATTCAATTGCACATGGTAGATAATGTTTACTTTCCACTATTGGATTGTGAAAGTGGAGATGAGCTTTGGAAGAAGTTATGCAATACATATGAAAAAGAAACAACATCAAATAAAGTGTATCTGATGAGAAAGTTATATGATCCTATGAAGGACACAGATAGTGTTGTTGCCCACCTAAATGATTTTGATACTATATTCTCTTAGTTACAGGCTGAAAACATGGAGATGGATAATGAAATAAAGGTAATCTTGTTGTTATGTGCCTTGCTATCATCATGGAATATGTTTTGCATAGCTATTAGCAGTAGTGCACCTGGTGGTAAACTAGTCTATGATGACATATGTGGAGCACTCTTGAGTGAGGAGATTTGTAAAAAATCTATGGTTGGCACTCAGAGTGGAGATGGGTATAATGTTTGTGATTCTTACCAAGAAAGAATCAGCAAGCTGATAGGAGCAAGAACAAAGAAACAAATAGTCAACCGAAGTACCAAAACTTGTCAAAATTTGGTACAATTAACTGTTGGGGATGTAAGGGTCATGTGACTTTACCCCCATATTCATGTTGGAGATAGACGTCTGCGGAAGCACGCGAACAGCACAAGGAAGTAGAAGAAGCTTGGAGCACAAACACACAATACTAAATGTATTACTAGAGAATGTACAAAGATAAGTAGCCCATTAGGGCAATAGGCGTATATACAAGCCGGGCGAAAAAAACCTCCTAAAGAGGGAAAAAAGTGCCCAGGCAGTCCTAGAGTGTTCACACACATCACTACCTAAATATATCAACAAATCCCCCCTGGGAGTGATGCGGTGAACAAGGAGCTGGCACTCATGTATAAGGAAGTGCCAAGCTATGTGGAAATCACTCCACAAAAGGAAGTAAGCCCAAAGCTTTGCGAAAAGCTTCAAACTTCTCCCTAGGCAGAGCCTTCATGAAAAGGTCTGCAATGTTCTCCTGCGTGGGCACATATGCCAAGCTGATCTCCCCAGCAGAGAACCTCTCCCTGACATAGTGATAATGCACCTCAATGTGCTTAGTGCGAGCATGGAACACAGGGTTCCTCGCAACTGCCAATGCGCTCTGACTGTCAGTGAAGATGGTGGTGGCAGAAAACTGGCCAACACCCAAATCAGCCATAAGGCGTCTGAGCCACACACACTCAACAGTCGCTGTGAAAGCTGCCCTATACTCAGCCTCACAACTGGAAGTGGCCACAGTAGGCTGCTTCTTGCTCAACCAAGATATACATGAGCTACCAAGCATGAAGCAAAAACCACTGGTGGACACACGAGTGTCATAGCAACCAGCCCAATCTGAGTCAGAAAAAGCATGCAAATTTGGCGGTAGTGATCCCCCCTTGGGATAAAACAACCCAAGTTGCCAAGTACCACTCAAGTAGCGAAAGATGCGCTTAACCGCTTTCCAATGCGTGACTCCTGGGCAATGCATAAACCTGCTCATCTGTGAGACAGCAAACTGAATATCTGGCCGAGTAATGCATAAGTAAATCAAGCATCCAACAGCCTGCTGATAGAGAACAGCATCAAATGCATCTCCAGCATCATGAAGACTCAATCGTAAACCTGTCTCCATAGGAGTGGCAATAGGCTTACAGTCTTCAAGGCCAAAACGCTGCAATAATGTGTCAATATATTTCGTTTGACACAAAGCCATTCCACCATCAACGTGCATAAACTGAATGCCCAAATAGTGATGCAAATGCCCCAAATCAGACATCTCAAATGAGGCATGCAAATCAGCCTTAAAATCAGCAATATGTGTCTCAATAGGACCAGTGAGCAGCATGTCATCAACATAGACAACAATGATCAGAAGCACATCATTAGCACGCTTAACCTATAAGGTGCTTTCAGTTGGACTCTTCTCAAAACCATGTGCAATCAGATAGGCATGTATCTTCTCATACCAAGCACGTGGTGCTTGCTTTAAACCATATAACGCCTTCTTTAATCTGCACACCTGGTTTTCATGCCCTTTCTGCACAAAGCCACGGGGCTGAAAAACATATACTTCTTCATGCAAGTCACCATTCAGAAATGCTGTTTTAATGTCCAACTGATGTACATTCCAACCATGATGGGCTGCAAGTGCACAAATGCTACAAACAGTAGTCATACGGCATGTAGGTGCAAAGGTCTCATCAAAATCAATGCCTCTTTCCTGTGCATAACCCTTTGCAACAAGCCTAGCCTTATACCTGTCAACGGTACCATCAGGTTTACGCTTCAGCTTGTATACCCACTTAGTGCCAATGGCCTTCTTGCCAGGAGGCAAGTCACATAAGGACCATGTACCATTCTTCATTATAGCATCATATTCAGATTGCATAGCAGCCATCCAATTTTCTGAATTTAGTGCTTCATCAAAAGAAACAGGCTCATTCTCATCACAGAGACTAGATGCAGCCATAGCATAGCAATCTGATGCAAAGGAGGCACTATGAGAGCCTGAACGAGTACGATATGACAAAGGTGCATCTAATTTGCTGTCACACAAAGTCTTCACCAGCCATTTTGGCATAGTTTTTGCCTGCTCAATATCAGCTCTCTCATCAGCAAGTGCATCATGTAAATCTGCATCAGAAATGGAATGATCTGCATCATCATATGAAACTTGCAAAGGCTGAGAAGTTGCCTCATTAGGACCAACACTAGCCTGTCCACCTGTAAAAAGAGGCATCAAAGTATCATACATGTCTTTGGAGCTAACAGATGTCTCCTTAGTACATGAAAGCAATGGCTGAATAGCATCTTCCACAAAGACAACATCACGGCTAACCAGAATGCGTTTAGTCTGTGGATGATACAGACGATAGCCTTTACTTTCAGAACTGTACCCAACAAAAATACATTTTATTGCCTTATCATCCAATTTTCTGCGATGTTGTTCAGGCACTAATGCATATGCCAAACAACCAAAAACACGCAGAGAGCAACAGATGGCTTCCGGTCATGCCAAGCCTCATATGGAGTGATAGACTGCAATGCTTTAGTGGGACACCTGTTCAGTACATATGCTGCACACATGACAGCCTCAAGCCAGAAACTATGTGGTAAAGCCTGACTTTTGACCATGCACCTCGCCATCTCCATGAGTGACCTGTTCTTTCGTTCAGCAACTCCATTCTGTTGAGGTGTAAACGGTACTGTACACTGGTGTTTTATCCCACGTTCAGCCAGAAATGCATTAAAATCTGAAGACATATATTCCCCCCCTCGATCAGAACGGAGGGTGCCCATTTTACATGCTGACAGATTTTCAGCTAAAACCAAAAACTGTTTGAAGCACATGAACACTTCGGACTTTGCTTTGAGTGGATATACCCATGCATGCCTGGAAAAATCATCAATGAAAGTCACGAAGTAAAGGTAATTTCCAAAAGAGGGTGTCTGCATAGGACCACAGACATCACTATGTACAAGCTGCAATTTCTGCGTAGCCCGAACTGAACCATCTTTTGGAAAGGAAGAACACTGCATTTTGCCCAAAATACAGCCTTCACAAACATGTTTTCCAGGTGCCTGAAGTTTGGGCAAAGATGACACCATTTCAGATTTCTGCAAGCGTAACAAACTAGCAAAATTCAGATGACCAAAGCGTGCATGCCAAAGCTTTGCATCTGACATAGCCTGAGAATCATGAACTGCACATGCCGAATCATTCACAGATCTTTCATAGTCTATGAGCTTATACAGCCCACGACATAAGATGCCAGAAGCAATAATCACATCGCCATTTGAGAGATCATGGACTGTACACCTGTCATCAACAAATTTCACAACCAAGCCAATCTTGGCTAATGCAGAAACTGATAACAGATTCTTTTTGATCCCTGGCACAAATAAAGCATCTGACAAAGTGAAAGAACTACCATCAGCAGTAGTCAGAATGATCTTACCAACTCCCATAACAGGATAAGGGGAGTTATTGGCGCATGTGACAGTATTCCCTGTAGGGGCAGGCTCGAGTGAAGAGAAGAAACTGCGCTGTGAGGTAATATGTTTGGTCGCCCCACTGTCAAAGTACCAAACATCTGAGTCTACTGCAGACATGCACTGATCATGAGAAGATGGGTCAAAACTGCAGACAGTAGTAAACGCCCATTCTTCTTCCTGCACAAGATTTGCAGACTCTGTTTTTGGTGTAGAGGCCTCTGCAACAACCATTCCAGCCTCTTTCTTCTTTGCCTCTTTAGCAGCCAGTTTTGGACAGTTCTTTATAATATGATCATTTCCTTTACAGTACTTGTAGAACAATTTCTGCTTTTCTGATTTCTTTTCATCTTTATCCTGGTTCTTCGATTGTGCAGCATTTGCAGATTTTTGCTTACTAGTAGAAGAGCTCCATTTTCCTTTGCCCTTTTGACTAGCCAGGAAAGCTTGATCTGCAACACGCATAATGGACCTGTTCTGCCTGGACTGATCTTCCTGCAACAGAACAGAGACTAATTCTTCAAATGACAAGGCATTCGGATTGCCTTTCATCATCAACCGAAGAGTAGAGGCAAAACTCTGATATGAATCAGGAAGACCATTCAGAACGGTCTGCACAACTGAGCTATCTGGTATAACCTCATCAGCAGAAATCAATTGTTCCTTCAGGTCTTTGATCTTTGTAAGAAAACTGTCCATAGAATCACCTTCATTCATGTGCTCACTCTCCAACTGTTTTCGGAGGTAAGCAACACGAGCCTCATTCCTAGCCTGGTACAAAGTGGTAAGTGTATCCCAAGCATCCTTTGATGTTCTGCAAGAGCGAATGTGAGGAATAATGGCACGTTTGACAGACAAAGCTATCAATGCATGTGCCTGGGCATCTCTGCCATCCCAACGAATCTGCTCTGCAGTAGGTGCAACAGAAACAACAGCACGAACAGGAATCTGCAGAATATCATCTTTGACACCATCTTTATCAGCTCCAATACCTCTAGCACCTGTATTTGTAGTACCTGTAGTCGCAGGTGTAACAAGACGTCTTTCAACACCCTGCACAATGTTCCACAGTCCTTTTGCAACCAATACATGTCGCATCATATAAGCCCATAATGGGTAGTTGGTACCATCCAACTTATCCTCAACAGCCAACATACGGAATACATCACTGCTTTCAGCCATGGCCGGTGACTAAAATACCTTGATGCAGAAAATTGACTGTATCTCAAAAAGTTGAACGGAACTGCCCAGACGAGTTCTGCTAGACCTGTAGCAAACTTCGAGACGCTTAAACTGGCGAACAGAAACTGGTATATACCTTTGGCACAAAAGGACAAAATAGCCTGCACAAGCGCTGCGATAGTGTGTTCGGAGGCCGAAACGAGCTCAGATCGCGATTTTGGCACCACAGAGCAAAGTTGTTTTGATCTCGGAAACACCCTGAGTATGCTCACCAAATTTCGTGCGAATCTGAGACTGCAAACGGAGGAGTGTCGACGGCGCCCTAGAAGAAGCGACGACCTGCTCTGATACCAATTGTTGGAGATAGACGTCTGCGGAAGCACGCGAACAGCACAAGGAAGTAGAAGAAGCTTGGAGCACAAACACACAATACTAAATGTATTACTAGAGAATGTACAAAGATAAGTAGCCCATTAGGGCAATAGGCGTATATACAAGCCGGGGGAAAAAAACCTCCTAAAGAGGGAAAAAAGTGCCCCGGCAGTCCTAGAGTGTTCACACACATCACTACCTAAATATATCAACAATTCATATATATACATGATATATAGAGCATTGCCTCAAGAGAGATCATTATGTGGGTTTCGAGGCTCCCACGCATGTCTGCGCGTCTCTCCTCTCTTCTTTCTCCCTCCATCTCCTCCTTCCTCCTCTTGTTCTGCACACCAAAGCCCTTCATTGGTATCAGAGCATGCTGAAGGCTTGTGTGCAAGAAGCTTCAATGGAAGCTTAGGTGAGAAGAGGTAGAAGTGCAGGTCGGCATCTCTTGACAACTGTTCAGTATTTTGGTCATAACTCGAGGTAGGAAGCTCGGATTGATGCGTTTTAAAGTTATGTGCGTAGCTAACATAGAGAGCTACAACTTCACAGAAGGGCGCAGAACCTGGTTCGGACTTCTGAAGTGTCGGACATTAACAAAGTGGATATTGAAGATTTTGTGCAAGTAATTCACCAACATTTTTGTTTCCCCACTATGATTCACTATATGAAACCTCAAAAAATCATTGTGTTATGCTACAAAGGGGCTAGGAAATCAAAAAATCTAACTCACTATATCGAAGAGAAATTCATGGAGGCATAGAAGCAATGAGGTACCAACCACACTCTTAATGAAGGTTTGAATATGATAGTTTTGATCGATAATGAATTGAATGCATGACACAAATTAAAATAGTTGTTGATATATTTAGGTAGTGATGTGTGTGAACACACTAGGACCGCCGGGGCACCCTCTTTAGGAGGTTTTTTTCCCCCGGCTTGTATATACGCCTATTGCCCTAATGGGCTACTTATCTTTGTACATTCTCTAGTAATACATTCAGTATTGTGTGTTTGTGCTCCAAGCTTCTTCTTCTTCCTTGTGCTGTTTGCGTGCTTCCGCAGACGTCTATCTCCAACAATTGGTATCAGAGCAGGTTGTCGCTTCTTCTAGGGCGCCGTCGACACTCCTCCGTTTGCAGTCTCAGAATCGCACGAATTTTGGTGAGCATACTCCGCGTGTTTCCGAAATCAAAACTGCTTCACTTTGTGGTGCCGAAATCGCGATCTGATCTCATTTCGGCCTCCGAACGCACTATCGCAGCGCTTGTGCAGGCTATTTCGTCTTTTTGTCAAAGGTATATACCAGTTTCTATTCGCCAGTTTAAGCGTCTCGAAGTCTGCTACAGGTCTAGCAGAACTCATCTGGGCAGTTTCGTTCAACTTTTTGAGATACAATCAATTTTCTGCATCAAGGTATTTTAATCACCGGCCATGGCTGAAAGAAGTGATGTATTCTATATGTTGGCTGTTGAGGATAAGTTGGATGGTACCAACTACCCATTATGGGCTTATATGATGCGACATGTACTGGTTGCAAAAGGACTGTGGAACATTGTGCAGGGTGTTGAAAGACGTCCTGTTACACCTCTAACAACAGGTACTACAAATACAGGTGCTGGAGCTGATGAAGATGGTGTCGAAGATGATATTCAGCAGATTCCTATTCGTGCTGTTGTTTCTGTTGCACCTACTGCAGAGCAGATTCGTTGGGATGGCAGAGATGCCCAGGCACATGCATTGATAGCTTTGTCTGTCAAACGTGCCATTATTCCTCACATACGCTCTTGCAGAACAACTAGGGATGCTTGGGATACACTTACCACTTTGTACCAGGCTAGGAATGAGGCTCGTGTTGCTTACCTCCAAAAACAGTTGGAGAGTGAGCACATGAATGAAGGTGATTCTATGGACATTTTTCTCACAAAGATCAAAGACCTGAAGGAACAATTGATTTCTGCTGATGAGGTTATACCAGATAGCTCACTTGTGCAGACCGTTCTAAACGGTCTTCCTGATTCATATCAGAGTTTTGCCTCTACTCTTCGGTTGATGATGAAAGGCGATCCAAATGCCTTGTCATTTGAGGAGTTAGTCTCTGTTCTGTTGAAGGAAGATCAGTCCAGGCAAAACAGGTCCATTATGCGTGTTGCAGATCAAGCTTTCTTGGCTAGTCAGAAGGGCAAAGGAAAATGGGGCTCTTCTACTAGTAAGCAGAAATTTGCAAATGCTGCATAATCGAAGAACTAGGATAAAGATGAGAAGAAATCAGAAAAGCAGAAATTGTTTTGCAAGTACTCTAAAGAAAATGATCATATCATAAAGAAATGTCCAAAACTGGCTGCTAAAGAGGCAAAGAAGAAAGAGGCTGGAATGGTTGTTGCAGAGGCCTCTACACCAAAAACAGAGTCTGCAAATCTTGTGCAGGAAGAAGAATGGGTGTTTACTACTGTCTGCAGTTTTGACCCATCTTCTCATGATCAGTGCATGTCTGCAGTAGACTCAGATGTTTCGTACTTTGATAGTGGGGCGACCAAACATATTACCTCGCAGCGCAGTTTCTTCTCTTCACTCGAGCCTGCCCCTACAGGGAATACTGTTACATGTGCCAACAACTCCTCTTATCTTGTTATGGGAGTTGGTAAGATCATTTTGACTACTGCTGATGGTAGTTCTTTCACTTTGTCAGATGCTTTATTTGTGCCAGGGATCAAAAAGAACCTGTTATCAGTTTCTGCATTAGCCAAGATTGTCTTGGTTGTGAAATTTGTTGATGACAGGTGTACAGTTCATGATCTCTCAAATGGCGACGTGATTATTGCTTCTGGCATTTTATGTCGTGGGTTGTATAAGCTCATAGACTATGAAAGATCTGTGAATGATTCGGCATGTGCAGTTCATGATTCTCAAGCTATGTCAGATGCAAAGCTTTGGCATGCACGCTTTGGTCATCTGAATTTTGCTAGTTTGCTACGCCTGCAGAAATCAGAAATGGTGTCCTCTTTGCCCAAACTTGAGGCACCTCAAAAATACGTTTGTGAGGGCTGTATTTTGGGCAAAATGCAGCATTCATCCTTTCCAAAAGATGGTTCAGTTCGGGCTACGCAGAAATTGCAGCTTGTACATAGTGATGTCTATGGTCCTATGCAGACACCCTCTTTTGGAAATTACCTTTACTTCGTGACCTTCATTGATGATTTTTCTAGGCATGCATGGGTATATCCACTCAAAGCAAAGTCCGAAGTGTTCATGTGCTTCAAAGAGTTTTTTTTTTTGGCTGAAAATCTGTCAGCATGTAAAATAGGCACCCTCCGTTCTGATCGAGGGGGGGAATATATGTCTTCAGATTTTAATGCATTTTTGGCTGAATGTGGGATAAAACACCAGTGTTCAGTGCCGTATACACCTCAACAGAATGGAGTTGCTGAACGAAAGAACAGGTCACTCATGGAGATGGCGAGGTGCATGGTCAAAAGTCAAGCTTTACCACATAGTTTCTGGCTTGAGGCTGTCATGTGTGCAACATATGTATTGAACAGGTGTCCCACTAAAGCGCTACAGTCTATCACTCCATATGAGGCTTGGCATGACCACAAGCCATCTGTTGCTCATCTGCGTGTTTTTGGTTGTTTGGCATATGCATTAGTGCCTGAACAACATCGCAGAAAATTGGATGATAAGGCAGTAAAATGTATTTTTGTTGGGTACAGTTCTGAAAGTAAAGGCTATCGTCTATATCATCCACAGACTAAACGCATTCTGGTTAGCCGTGATGTTGTCTTTGTGGAAGATGCTATTCAGCCATTGCTTTCATGTACTAAGGAGACATCTGTTAGCTCCAAAGACATGTATGATACATTGATGCCTCTTTTTATAGGTGGACAATCTAGTGTTGGTTCTAATGAGGCAACTTCTCAGCCTTTGCAGGTTTCATATGATGATGCAGATCATTCCATTTCTGATGCAGATTTACATGATGCACTTGTTGATGAGAGAGTTGATATTGAGCAGGCAAAAACTATGCCAAAATGGCTGGTGCAGACTTTGCGTGACAGCAAATTAGATGCACCTTTGTCATATCGTACTTGTTCAGGCTCTCATAGTGCCTCCTTTGCATCAGATTGCTATGCTATGGCTGCGTCTAGTCTCTGTGATGAGAATGAGCCTGTTTCTTTTGATGAAGCACAGAATGCAGAAAATTGGATGGCTACTATGCAATCTGAATATGATGCTATAATGAAGAATGGTACTTGGTCTTTATGTGACTTGCCTCTTGGCAAGAAGGCCATTGGCACTAAGTGGGTATACAAGCTGAAGTGTAAACCGGATGGTACAGTTGATAGGTATAAGGCTAGGCTTGTTGCAAAGGGTTATGCATAGGAAAGAGGCATTGATTTTGATGAGACCTTTGCACCTACATGTCGTATGACTACTGTTCGGAGCATCTGTGCACTTACAGCCCATCATAGTTGGAATGTACATCAGTTGGACATTAAAACTGCATTTCTGAATGGTGATTTGCATGAAGAAGTGTATGTTTTTCAGCCCCGTGGCTTTGTGCAGAAAGGGCATGAAAACCAGGTTTGCAGGTTAAAGAAGGCATTATATGGTTTAAAGCAAGCACCACGTGCTTGGTATGAGAAGATACATGCCTATCTGGTTGCACATGGTTTTGAGAAAAGTCCAACTGAAAGCACCTTATATGTTAAGCGTGCTAATGATGTGCTTCTGATCATTGTTGTCTATGTTGATGACATGCTGCTCACTGGTCCTATTGAGACACATATTGCTGATTTTAAAGCTGATTTGCATGCCTCATTTGAGATGTCTGATTTGGGGCATTTGCATCACTATTTGGGCATTCAATTTATGCAAGTTGATGGTGGAATGGCTTTGTGTCAAACGAAATATATTGACACATTATTGCAACGTTTTGGCCTTGAAGACTGTAAGCCTATTGCCACTCCTATGGAGACAGGTTTACGATTGAGTCTTCATGATGCTGGAGATGCATTTGATGCTGTTCTCTATCAGCAGGCTGTTGGATGCTTGATTTACTTATGCATTACTCGGCCAGATATTCAGTTTGCTGTCTCAAAGATGAGCAGGTTTATGCATTGCCTAGGAGTCACGCATTGGAAGGCGGTTAAGCGCATCTTTCGCTACTTGAGTGGTACTCGGCTACTTGGGTTGTTTTATCCCAAGGGGGGATCACTACCGCTAGATTTGCATGCTTTTTCTGACTCAGATTGGGCTGGTTGCTATGACACTCGTGTGTCCACCAGTGGTTTTTGCTTCATGCTTGGTAGCTCATGTATATCTTGGTTGAGCAAGAAGCAGCCTACTGTGGCCACTTCTAGTTGTGAGGCTGAGTATAGGGCAACTTTCACAGCGATTGTTGAGTGTGTGTGGCTCAGACGCCTTATGGCTGATTTGGGTGTTGGTCAGTCTTCTGCCACCACCATCTTCACTGACAGTCAGAGCGCATTGGCAGTTGCGAGGAACCCTGTGTTCCATGCTCGCACTAAGCACATTGAGGTGCATTATCACTATGTCAGGGAGAGGTTCTCTGCTGGGGAGATCAGCTTGGCATATGTGCCCACGCAGGAGAACATTGCAGACCTTTTCACGAAGGCTCTGCCTAGGGAGAAGTTTGAAGCTTTCCG
Organism: Ceratopteris richardii; assembly: GCA_020310875.1. NCBI lineage: Eukaryota > Viridiplantae > Streptophyta > Polypodiopsida > Polypodiales > Pteridaceae > Ceratopteris > Ceratopteris richardii. The sequence goes on along the minus strand of CM035418.1, from coordinate 24,408,608 downwards.
CAAAGCTTTGGGCTTACTTCCTTTTGTGGAGTGATTTCCACATAGCTTGGCACTTCCTTATACATGAGTGCCAACTCCTTGTTCACCGCATCACTCCCAGGGGGGATTTGTTGATATATTTAGGTAGTGATGTGTGTGAACACACTAGGACCGCCGGGGCACTTTTTTCCCTCTTTAGGAGGTTTTTTTCCCCCGGCTTGTATATATGCCTATTGCCCTAATGGGCTACTTATCTTTGTACATTCTCTAGTAATACATTTAGTATTGTGTGTTTGTGCTCCAAGCTTCTTCTTCTTCCTTGTGCTGTTCACGTGCTTCCGCATACGTCTATCTCCAACAATCGTTTCCTAAAATGATGAAAATAACTAAGTACATTAAGGGAGTCATTGTTCCAAAGTTGAAGAAACAAGTGAGTGACCCAACACTTGAAACAAGTGTAGCACCAAGAATCTGGCAGAATGTGCTAGAGCAATGGTGAAAGAGAAAAAGATGAATATGCCAAATGGGTATCGGATCATGCACTCATTATGGCATGAAGAACTTAATTTTGTGGAAAATACATTCACCTAAACTCAAGAACATTTTGATGGAGCAGATCGCATATGGAGAAATAAGATTTTGAAAAAGAATTCCACTTTAATCCCACTAGGGTATCATTAACACCCCTTTGGTCACTGTCCCAGAATCACACAAAAATTGGTGAGCATACTTGAGGCAACTACCAGTTCAAAACAACTTCACTATGTAGCATTAAAATTTTTATTTGAGCTCATTTTGGCCTCCGAGAACACTATCGTAGTGAATGTGTAGGAATTTTTTTCCTTTTTTGCCAATGTATATATAGGTTTCAATTCGTCAGTACGAGTGCCTCAAAGTCTATTATAGGTATAGCATAGGTCAACATGGAATTTTTGCTCAACTTTTTCAGAAATAATCAATTTTTTGCATCAAGGTATTTAATCTTTGCCCATGGTTGAAAGCAATGATGTATTCCATATGTTGGTTGTTTAGGATAAGTTGGATGGTACTCATTACCCAATGTGGGCATATATGATACATCATGTATTGGTAGCAAAAGGGCTGTGGAATATCGTCGTACTACACCTACAAATACAATTATCGAAGGTGTTGTAGATGGTGTTGAAGACGATGATCTTCAATTTTCTAGTCATGTTGTGGCTCCTGTTGCACCTATTGTAGAGCAGCTTCATTGGGATGGCAAAGATGCACAAACACATGCATTGATAGAATTGTTTGTGAGATGTGCCATTATCCCTCATATTCCCTATTGCAAGACATCAAAAGATGTTGGGGATACTCTTACAACATTATACCGAACAAGAAATGAGGTTCATGTTGCTTACCTTCCAAAACAGTTAACGAGGTGAGCATATGAATGAAGGAGATTCTATGGACAATTTTTGAACAAAGAACAAAGATTTAAAGGAGCAATGATTTCCTATGATCAAATCTTGTCAGATAGTTTACTTGTGCAGACTATTCTTAATGGTATTCCAGATTCATATTAGAGTTTTGCTTCTACACTTTGATTGATGATGAAAGGCAATTCAAATGCCTTAACATTTGAGGATTCAAACTCTATTTTGTTGTAGGAAGATCAATCGAGGTAGAACATGTCAATTATGAATGTTGAAGATCAAGCTTTCTTAGCTAGTGAGAAGGAAAACGGTAAATGGAGCTCATCCACTAGTAAGAAGAAATTTGCTAATGTTGCATAATCAAAAGAGGAAGAAAAAGATGATAAAAAAATAGAAAACGAAAAACAACTCTATAAGTATTGTAAGGCAAATGATCCTGCCATACAGAGTTGTCCTAAATTGGCTGCAAAGGAGCCAAAGAAGAAAGATGTTGGAATGGTTGCTGCAGAGACCTCTAGACTTAAAAGAGAGTGTGCTAATCTTGTTCAGAATGAAGAATGGGCATTTACTATTATTTGCAATTATGGCCCATCCTCACATGAGCAATGTATTTGTACTATAGACTGAGATGTTTGGTACTTTGATGGTGGTGCAACCAAACCATTACCTTGCAACGTAGTATCTTTAGTTCACTTGAGTCTATCCCTATTGGGAATATTGTCGCATGTGCTAACAAATCCTCTTATCTTGTAATGGGAGTTGGAAGATCATTCTGACTACTACTGATAGCAATTCTTTCACATTATTAGATGCCTTATATGTGCCACAAATAAAAAAGAAATTATTATCAGCTTCAACATTAGCCAAGTCTAGCTTTGTTGTCAAATTGGTTAATGACAAACGTACTATTCATGATCCATCAAACGGTCATGTTATTATTCCTTCTTAGCATTTTATGCGATGAGCTATATAAGCTTATATACTATCCAAAATTTGTGAATGATTCAATATGTGCACTTTATGATTCTCGGGTTATCTCATATACAAAGCTTCAGCATGCACGCTTTGGTCATTTGAATTTTGCTAGTTAATTAAATTGAAGATCTAGAGTGAGTCTGTGGTGCAATAGTATACATTTTGAATTTTGGACTAAAGAGAGTTCAAAACTTGACAATTAACATTTGGCTTGATGTTAACTTTTGAAAATAGATTATTAAATCCTTATATATATAAATTATTCTTTCAATTCTTGAAAAATAGGAGATAAAAAGAATCCTTGTATAGATTTTTTGAGTTGTGCAGAATCGTATTAAAATGAAGAAACACATATGCAAAGCCTCACGAGTCACGACGGGGGAGAGGCACCCAAAAAGAAAAAACGTAGTTTTTGCACCGGGGCACTGAATAAACGGACTTTTAGGTGCTAAATAAAAGGATTTGTTTTCTGTTTTAAGAGAGAGACGCTGCTGATGATGTATGGTGTGAGAGGTACCGGGCCACCGGTGCCTCCTCTGTTTATGTGCGTATGTTACGATATTTGCATTCGACTCCACGTTCTGCTCACCATCGGATCTCTCCGTTCCATCGTCACTAGAAGAGCTACAGTTTATTCACCTCTTCTTCTTCTTCTCAGCTTCTCTGCGCACTCTTCTTCTACTGCTCACGTAGCGATGTGGCGACATCTTTTCCACTAGGTGCCTTCGTATTGAGCTTTCCTTGCTGAGATTACCGCGCTTGAGTTTCTCTCAACTAAATATTAGAGCATCGTATGGATTATTCTCAACATGGATGGAACGGCGGAATTGTGTAGGTTCTGGGCTGCCTTCTATTGCACTTTCCAGAGCTATCCCTGGGATCTGGCCGGCGAAGGCAGTTCAAGGAATAGGTTCGGCGTCAGGCAGATGTTTGAATGCATATGGATTTTGTTGAATTCAATCAAAACTTAAACTTTAAGTAAGTAGATGTGCATCGGTCCTTTAACCATACAGTTGATCGCATTGTCCCACCCTTGATTGAGAGAGGACACATTATAGACATTCTTTTGCTATTAGAACTACAGTAAAACAGCTGAACTGCGAGGATATATTCCAGAAAGTAGGAAGCTAGAGAGATCAACTCAGGATTTGGTGCTTTGTGAAGAAGGGGCTACTTATCAGGAAATCATTGTCAGGATTTGGTGCTTTGTGAAGAAAGGGCTACTTATCAGGAAATCATCGTGCTGCTTTTTTGTACGGAACTTTTCAGTACATCTTAGACATTGTTTAGCAGCCATGTGTTCTTGAAACCTCTCTTTCGCTCACCAGAGTAAGACATAGGAACAGAGATACAGAGGCTCGATGCATGCCTAACAGATCTCGACAGGATTCCCAGCATCAATCGTTCAACGTATCAAAGACAGAGACGGTTATCAGACACACTGTAAAGCCTTCCAAGGTAAGTAAATTTTCCAAATTGAGAATATGACCGCATGGATACTTCCTTCCTCATTCTATGGAACCTTGAATTTCTACTTGATATTCACAGTGATAAAAACGTTAAAGTATTCTGACGGTGGAGTGAACCACTTATTGAAGTCGGGATCTTCTGGAGGTCCGAGACTGCACATGGGGGAGTCAGCTGATCTTCGCGAACCCATCTTGGAACGTGCTCCAAGGTCTGGACGAGGATGCTTGGCAAGGACCTCTGGACTCCTTCGTGGAATTTCTCGTTCATTTTCTTCCGTGAAAAATACTTTTACATCGTTGTTTGTCACAATTCGGACATTGATAGTGAAAGAGCCAGCAAAGACAATTCACTCATTCAAAATGGGATTGGCCCTCTCTCTGGCTTTCCTGCTTGTGATGTTGAAACAACCTTATTCTGTCATTGGTTCCCATGCTATTTGGGCAGTAATGACAGTCGTTGTAGTGTTCGAATTTGGCGTAGGTATGAGACTATTAGTTTGCTCAGTTTTGAGAAGCAAAAGCGATAGAACAATGAAGCGTTTGAAAGTTTCAGTGATACCATTTACTCTGTTTAAGTTTTCAGGTGCTACTCTCAGTAAAGGCCTTAATCGAGGTGCTGGAACTCTTGGAGCAGGCATCTTAGCTGTCATTTTAGGTCAATTCGCTCGAATATGTGGGCATGTCGCATACCCAATTGTTGTTGGACTATGCGTCTTTGTTGTAGGTAAGAATATTCTCCTTGTTTCTTTTGGCCATGGGACAGAAATAAAATGTATTGATACCTCATAAATAAGTTGGTGTAAGCAGCTAGGTTCAGCTGATAATCCCTCTCTCTAGCCGGATCTAGGTTTTGTATAACGTCTTCTCTGTGAATGCTTTTCATTTGCAGATTCACGAGGATTTTGATTATGGAATATATTCAGTCATTTTTCGTATTACACTTCGATTGCCCAATTTTATTTTTATAACTCCTTGATTTCTTTGTGTTTATCATAAGAATAGGTGGAGTTGTGACATTTACAAGACTCTTGCCTTCTTGGAAAACATACGAGTTTGGTTTCCGGACTTTTTTAATTACATTTAGCCTTATAATGGTTGCGGAATACCGTCAAGGTGATCCGGTGGACACAGCAATCAATCGCTTTATCATCATTTTGATCGGGGCTGGCATTGGTCTTTCTGTGAACATCTTTGTTCTTCCACTATGGGCTGGAGATGAGCTACATGATTCCATAGTGAAGAACTTTGAGAGCGTAGCAGACTCTCTAGAGGGTGGGAAATTTTCTCGATTCTCTTTGTGCTTTCTGACTTTTATCTTTTGCAAGCATATGAGACGTTTTTCATTTTATTAATCAAAAGCATACTTTACTCTTTTCATGTAGTCTGTGTTGATGAATACCTGAAGGGTACAGTCTTGGAGAGAGTTCCTTCAAAGATCTTCATGGGACTGGCTGCTGATGATCCAGTGTACAAGGGTTATCGAACTGCTCTGGTTTCAGCATCCAAAGAAGAATCACTGGTTGTTACTTTTTGGAGTCATAAGATGCATCTAATGTGGCATTATGTTTTATATTAGGACTTAAGCAGTGTTGATAGAAATACTGCTTATTTCAATATCACTAGATTCTGCATTAGAGGTCAGCTGGGTGTGCTGCCCCTGGGCTCACAATATGCAAAATATTGGAAACCTCTCAGACAATGTCTGATATTCACGGTTGATAAGCTGGTTAAGGTCATATGTACGGTATTCCAACTATTGTACCATGGATCTATAAGTGGTCTAGGTAGTAGTGCATCTATCATATGTAAATCTGACATCTTTTCATCGTGTGCTCAATGATGCAATGATCTTGAAACTAAGAACAAAGCTTTTTGTAGGAATTTTGATCTTTTTAACATTTTTTGTCTTATTAGGCCATGTATACCAAATTCCAGATAGAACCTCATGCATGTGGAGTTTTAGATGTTGTATCATGCATGGATATCTATTGCAAATTCCGCTTTTTCCATTTCCTTTCAGACTAGCTACATGGAAGTGTGTATATAGAGAATGATGGTGTGTATATAGAGAATGATGGCTGCTACTGATACATTTTGCATGCATTTAATTTTCCACGGAGGAAAACATTAGGATAAAAACAAAATAGTTAAGTTTTTGCGTATTGGAGAAATCAGAGGGATGGTTTTCTCATATTTTCTACGCATTAGGCTGCTTGCTTTGAGTTATTCCTGATTTTAAGATATTTGGTATGATTTCTACCAGGCTAGCTTTGCAGTTTGGGAGCCACCACATGGGCGATTCATGAAGTACTGGTGGAAGTACCCATGGCAGCAGTATTACCCATGGCCCCAATATCAGAAAGTTGGAGCTGTTCTGCGTCATTGCACATATTCTGTTGTTGCATTGCATGGGTGTCTACGATCAGCTATACAGGTAAATAGTTTGTTGCCTCTGAATGTTGTATCATTTTGAGCTTCAGATCTGTGTAAGATTTAGCCTACTCACATTACGTGGTTAGAGCCTATGAGTGGGTAAATGACATCATGATTTTAATTTGTGCTCCATTGGAAGGCATTCAAAGCTGCCTGTTCCCCAATAAAGGCTCTTGATAGATGTTGATGGCATTCAGCACAATAATTTTTGTGTTGTAGATTCATGTGGATCACCACTTCTAATTGATCAAAGATCTCTTCTAAGTTGCAATGCATTTTTTCATGTAGGCACCTTTGCCAGTGCGATTGCTATTTGAAACAGAGCTTCGAGATGTGAGCCTTCAAAGTGCTAATGTGCTTCGTGAGCTGGGTAAGCAGGTTAAAAACATGCAGAAAGGAGATCCTATGGAAATATTGAATGGTGTAAAGCATTCTGTAGAACGTCTTCAGCAGAGTTTGTATCTCAATTCCTATCTGCTTGTCAAGCAAGAAGGATTTGAAGATGGCATGCCAGAAAACCTATCATTGAAAGTATTGCCAGAGCTCAAAAAGTATGAGAAACGTGACAATCAGAATGGTTTTTTCCGGTCAGGTTCCGTGCACAAAATGGGGATTGCATACTCACATGACGAGGCATCAGAAGAAAGTAGAAAGTATTTCAGAAAGCTGAATTCATGGCCTTATCGGCCGATAGATGACTTTGATTTTGCAAAGGATTCATTGCTGGAGCAGAGAGTCCGGGTATTAGAGAGTGCAAGTGCTCTATCTTTGGGAACATTTGCAACACTACTGATGGAGGTTGCACTTAGGCTAGATTATGTAGTTGAAGCAGTGGATGAGCTAAGTGATATGGCAAAATTTAAGTGTTCTAATGAAAAAAGTGTCCATGGCAAAAATCTAAATGGTACAGAGGATATGGTACTAACAGCCCAAGAGAATTGCTAGAGCGATGAATTATTTAGGAGTGAATCCTCAAGGCTCATAGATACTCATGCTCAGGGAAATGAAGAAACTGGAGCTTTTTCTTGGTTCCTGAGTCATGCCAATGTCTCTCTTAAGGTGCAGAAAATTGACAGTTGCTTTGTCCAGGTTGTGATAGTTCAATCAAGTAGACAATATTAAGTCTATTTACTGATGTCTGTGTTGAGTTCTACTCTAGGGTCAACTTGCTCATGTGAAGGAAATATCTGCACCAATCTGCCATCTCAAACTTGGGGTTGTTAGATTCATGCCTCTCATATCATATTCATACTTCGATGCTTTCATGGTTCCTTTGCTTCAAAATTTAGAGCAGTTTACCAGTCCATCTGATAATGTGGCATAACTTTCAGTGTCATGAGCGAAGCAAAGGAGAGATGATTTTGCACACCGAGTGTATTTAAGCTTTGGTGAGTTTATTGATTCTATTCAGCCCAAATTGTCATTGATTTATTTGAGGACTCATGGGAAGGATCCAAATAATGATAAGTATTATTGATACTGACTATCCCAACTGTGTTATTGACCTGGATGTACATTATTACACCGGCTCTATTTCTGAGTTATAAATATGCTATCACCTTTAGATCCATGAATGTCAGTTTCACAAATATCAATGTCAGATTCAACCTTAATTCTTGCAAACATATGTGCTATGCATTGTTCTAACTGTATTAGAGATATCTGGGTCACTTAAACTTGCTTTATGTCTGAATCAAGTTTTTGCTTCAGTTGTGCTTGTTCAAATTCAAATGGTTCTCCCTTCTTTTCACATAGTTACAACTTCTATTTTTTGGTTGTCCATGCATGTGTATGTGTGTGTTTTTGTGTTCATGTCTTCTGGGCATCAAAAATCAAGAGGGAAATGAAAGTTATAGTTTATTTGTCAGTAGTTTTCTAATTTTTTTGCATTCTCTCATCTTGTATGCACTATGATGTTTTATGATCGCCTTCTTCTTTTGTGAATGTTATCTTGTCCTTTTTTCTATGCATGCGCCTGTGCTTCTCAAAAGCAGATTTTAAGGTTAGATACTTCTGAAATTCTGAAGGTATGTACAGCTAAACATTGAATTTATTGATCTTAATCAGCTTGAATAATTAAGTTATTGATTTCTATAAAGAGCTAATCAACTATGGTGCAGAAATGGAACTCAGACCTGGAGTCATTTGGGTATGGTTATTTGTAGTCATGGAATCGGGTCCTCCTTCGGGTCGCTGAAGCTTTATGAGCACAGATATTTACAACCAAGGTTCAAGCTTTTTTGAATTGTTCATGGATGTTGAAGTAGGGATAGCTTAAAGGTTTCCAGTTCATGCTTTAATGCACAAAATGCATGTATACATCCATTATTGCTGTTCAAATGCCATTGCAAATTTTCAACGGTATCACATCTGGGAACTTGAATCTTATATCAAACAAACTGGTCAGAAATGATGCTATAAGAAGAGTACACTAATCTGGCATTTTGTGGTTGATTTTAAGGTTGGGAAGGTTCTTTAGAAAGAGAGGTTGGGGTTAACAATTAAGTCATAAAATATTATGGAGTGCACACGTGTTTTGCACAGGCAACTGAATACATTAGGCCTGAAAAAGACAATGAAAAATAGCCAAAAAACCTTGATAACAGCTGCCGGAAGGATAAAATAAAGGTGCAATTTTTTGTATGAGATCTTGCTTACATTTTAATGTGGCCCCATACTAAGAGCAGCTAGTTGTAGTGACAAATGTATGAAAAAAAATAGATTTACCTTTGCATTTCTATTTACCACTTCACAGGTGCAATATCAAAGGCTTTTTAAGAAGCAATCCAATGATAGTGGTAAAGATATTGCCATAAAAGTATGTGGTTATGGGTTGTCCCCTAGTCTCATGAGGCTTTTGTGCACATGAATTTAGGAGAGGTAAAGTAGCTTGAATGACACTCACAAAATGTCGATTTGGATGGGTATGGTGTCTTAGAGAACACACTCAAAATATCATCTGGAGCTTATTAACTTAAATAATGCACAGAGGTTGGAACAAGAGTTTGAAGTGTCCAATCTACATGCATATCCAGAAGTTATTCCCATCTACCTAATCGACACTCAAACGCAAGCTTGGTGATCTCCTGTGCATAAATTCAGAATGTATGAAAGAGATTGTAACTTATTCTATCAATGTCAAATTATGGGGACATGGTACTTATTTCCAAATTCTCGATGATACACTTCTAATGAAAACATTCAGTCAAGGATCCGGCCGGTTCGCAAAAGACATCCTGTACAAATAGAGCTGCAATTGCACCTCTATGCAGCTTCTGCACTTCTGCGACCTCTTAACATTCCACCACTCCTGGAAGTCCTCAAATGACTTATGTCTTCAATTCCTTAAAACTTGTCGTCAATTCCTATCTGCTTTCTCTTGAAGGGTAATTTGTTCCTTCAATTTTCTCATCTACTTCTCTATTATTTGTAGTGTGTAAGTTTAATACGCAGCAGTTGATGATAATGGACCATTTGCCAAAACGAATGCTTTGCATCATCCCGTCATCTTCTAAATAGACTTGTTTTCCTTGTATACATGACAGTAGAACCCTTTTTCCAGTGCATTATTTGTCTGACTCAAGGTAGCATGTCCTTATCTTGGCTGGACTAGTTTGCATTTTACACCCATATTCTCCTGATCCAAAGTTCGAATATGTCATGGATCTCCCTTCGGTCATGAGTCACGACTCATACTGTGTATTCTTCTGCTTTCAATGGTCTTGTTCTTCCTTATAGGTGTCTTGATTCTCATGCGCTTTTTGTATGCTATTTTTTTCCCCTCATGCTTGTCACCTTTCACATGTTGTTTTCATAACATGGGGCTAAATTTCTCCAAATGAACGACTACACTGTTGTTACTCGTCAGTAGCATCACTCTACTTCGATCTTGTTACAAAATTTACAACATTGATTCCATCTACATTCAAAGACATGGAATGACCGAATGTTTCCTTTTTTTTTTTTTTTTTTTTTTTCCAGATTATTCATTCCTTTCTTGGTTGTTAACTATTGAGTTTTGGACATTCCCTTTGAGGCGCACTGCTAGGATCCTCCAAATGGTCTGTGTAGATTGTATCTTTTTACCCTTCATTGCCTTAGGTGCTTCGATTGTTTTAAGGGAATCAGGAAGAATGTCGATAGCAAAAATTGCCCTTGTTAAATGGATGCTGATGGGACATTAGAATATCCTTGTATGTGTAGAGACATGATGGGTATCTGTAGAGACGAGAGGCTGGTAGTAATGACCTCAAACTGCTTGTTGTGGTTCATTAGACTACTTTATGGATGAAGCTGAAACGGATGTCTCTAAAAAACCATTCAACTGACCTTCCTAATCGATGTTGAAATTGAGTGGGCTCCTTGAATTTCTCTCTATAGCTGCATGAGGAGCCTATAATATTATACTTGGTTCCTTGATTCTGAATGGAGACATGAAGCAATTACTTCATAGTAATTTGTAATTGGAGAAAAAAAGAAGTGATTCATTTGAGTTTATAAGTTATAGATCATCGTAGGATACATGGCGTTTCTAAAATTCTTCTTTTCCTTTACAGGCCACTAACTCTTGCGTCTGCATAGTGTTCTCCTTGTTGAAAGAGATATTTCTATTTTTGATATCTGTTTTGAGCAGTACATGCGTCATGACTGGTAATTGAGCATCCATTGGTGACTTTAGTGAAGTTTGTTGTCCTTAATGAAGGAGCATAAATGGTATGCGTGAAAGAAATTTCCCCATTGGGAAATGGTTTCATGTGCTAATGTTTTTTACTTCCATGAGTCAGTTACAAATATATGGGGAAATGTAATAGTTGTGCATGCTTTCTTGTTGACAAAATCCATGGCCAAAAGTATTGTGTTGTGAGGTTGGATATATCTGTGTACAGAAGCAGATTGAAAATGCTAATATAAAACAAAAATGCACATCGTCAAAGACTTGCAGTTAAGTTGCATATCTTCAAAAATATCTCCACACATGTTCATACCCTCATGAGTCTTCACTTGCTAAATCAAAACACAAATCACATTAAAACCCTTAAGACATTAAAATCCATATAACATTCCATTATTCCATAAAGTATAACATGCCTCCCAATTGACGAGCAACTGACCTCAGTTGAGAAGAATTAAATAGACATGGATAGTCAATCACATGTTCCATCATTGAACAATCATGAACATGTGCAATGTAAAAAACACATGTATGGAATTGAAAAACTGGAATTTAATGTGACTACACGTAAAAAAACAGATGCATGAAATTGGAAAACTAGAATTTAATGTGATTGTGAATGATAAGAAGGGCTAAAGATTATTTTGGAACCTAAATGCAACCCAAAAGTGATGACAAAAATGAACATCTTGATTTGATAATTTTTTTTAATGATGCAAACAAATACATTTAGTTAATAACTTATCATGATGAAGAAAAATTCATTTAATAAATATTATTTAATAAATAAATTACCAAACTGTTTTGTATATGGGTAGGGTCCATAACCTATTGCTAAACATGTGAAAATAATATTAGCAGTATTTGAATTAAAATAGAAAAGGAAGGCTTTTGTGTTGGAAATATACAAATAAATAAATTAATAAATAAGTAAAATAAATAAATGAATAAACCAATAAATAAATAAATAAGTAGGTAAGTAAGTAAATAAATAAATGAGTAAATAAATAAATAAATAAATAAGAAAAAGAGAGTAGTAAAAGTAATGTTAAACATTAATTAAAAAGAATGAGGTATCAATAAGTGAAAATAGGCTAGTGGATAAAACTTCTCTTGGAAGTGTGAGGTTATGGGTCCAAATCTCCTACATGCTAAATAAGGAACTAAGTAAGCTAACTAGAGAAATAAGTAAGCTAACTATGGAAATAACTAAGCACTTATTTCCACTCATAAGTTAGAATTGTTTGTGCATAGCCAATGGCTCTCAATGGAATCAAAGGGAACCAAAGTGAACCAAGAGAATCATGAGTGCCAAAGAAGCCAAAGATGCCAAAGTTATGCCATAGTTCTATGCATTAGTTGACAACCTTAGTCGATGCCTTAGAGTAAGCCGAAGGAGTAACCGAATTGATAAACAAACTTGATAAACTAATTTGATAATTGAACCGAACTCGAACAGTGAACAGTGAGCACAGGGGGTATAGTGGGTATAGCGAGTACAGTGAGCACAGTGGGTACAATGGGTATAATGAGTACAGTGAGCATAGTGATCATAGTGAGCACAGGGGGTACAATGGGTGCAATGAGCATAGGGGGTACAGGACCAAATTCGAAAAAAACGAAAAAACAAACTGGCAAACAAAAAACAAACGAACTTGATAAACAATAACTTGGACCAGACGGTTGAGGCGATTGTCGATTCACGAGCGGATGCCATGAATCACGATCGGACGCCAATACATACACCTCCGCAGACCTGCCTTGGCTCTGATACCACTGTTAGTCGGATCCCACAGACACACGTACGTAGAGGATAGTACAAAAATAAAATCTCACAAAGGTACTCAGAGAATAGAAAGAGACAAGCGAATTGATATCAGATTGGGTACAATCCCCTCGCACATACTATGATGGATGAGTAAAACGTTGCTTTCTAAAGTGATCTATCATTTTTACAAAAATAACTAAAATACTATCTTCTAAATACTCTTCTAAATATCTTCAAAGATATCTCCATGGGCCTTCATACCCTCATGAGTCTTCATCTGCTAAATCAAAACAAAAATCACATTAAAACCAATAAGACATAAAATCCATATAACATTCCATTATTCCATAAAGTATAATAAGGAGATTTTTCAAGGGCATGCCAAGGATGAGGATGTTGGAATATGTCTACCATAACTAGGTTCAACCTTGATAAGTACATAGACTTAGATTACTTCTATTTATTTTCAATTTTTCTAATTTTAAATTTTTTGTGACATTTGCAAGAACTAATAGAACTTTATGAAAAAGCAAAAAAAAAAAAAAAAAAAAAAAAAAAACGTAACATGTCAATCTTAATCATAAAAATTAGATTTCTTCAATATAAAAAGAGCTAGTGTCATTTTTTCTAAAAGAATGAAGCAGATGTATGTAAAAAGACATGTATTTTTTGAATAGCGCGTGTGGAATTCAGATCTATGTACACTAATTTGTACATAAATATATAGACAAATGTACTAGTATGCACACATCATGCAAACTTTTCTATTGGACATCCTATAAATATACAAACACACTAAATACCTCTTGGTAATATGATATAGTATGATGAATTTTGTAGACTTTCTTACTTTCTACTAGAACGACCCCGAATTTTCAAGGGAACATTGGATTTCATCAGTTTATAGGTAGTCTCAGAATTCTCTATACTCACTCGAAGTCTTTCGCGAAAGAAAACGACAAATTTATGCAACTATCCACTCACACTCAACCTTTGTCATTTATTTAAGTTCCTATAGATTATGAAGAATAACACGTACAAAACCACCCAAAGCATCAACAATCCACATTTCTTTAAATTCTTGGAATAACACGTTAGGGGAAAAAGTGAGCCCTGCATGGGCCTTGTAAGGATCCCTAATTTTTAGGGATTAAAACTAATCATGCTTAGGATTCATGAAGAAAATAAAACCACTAGTGGTTTTCAATATAAAAATAATTTTTTTAAAGAGCTACAGTTGAGTGATCAGTCGAGATGGATTCATGAGTATTTTGAGCCGTTCGATTTCTTCATGAATGGATGAGATTAAAAAAAGTGTGTCTGGCAGAACGCGACAAAATAGGGTTCTCAGTGTTGTTGGTCTTACGACGATTGAGAGCCGTTAGATGCTCTTCGCAAATGGACAAGATTGACTGGCAAGAAAATACAAAATAGGACAGTCACATTAGTTGTACTTGTAAGTGATGGGAGAAAGGAGGAGAGAGAGAGTATGAATCATGGGCATGGTGATCCTTGGATTTTGCTCATGGACGTCCAGGATTGACGTTCGCATCTGGCAGAGAAGGACAAATCGAGGAGTCATATCACTCATGGGAGTTGGGAAAAAGGAAAAGAGAGAGGAGAAATAATGGGTCCCAAATCAACATGGTCCCTTAGATGCTCTTGAATCCAACGAGCGAGGTTAAAATGCGATATCGCGTGGCTAGGAGTTAATAAGAGCTGTTAGATCTTTGATTGATCCAACGGATAAATTTAAAAGATGCTCCATCCTCTACAAAGGAGATCTCAAGCGTTGGATCGAGCACTCCATCCAATGGTAGAAACGTAAAGGCGCGTCTCTCTCTTTCTTTCAAGATCAACCATTGGATCTCCTCCATATCAAATGGCCCAAATCAAATGCGCATGGATAAATTTGACTTTCGTGGTCCATGAAACCACTAAGCCAAGAAATACCATGCTTGTCACCACATTTTGGTTGTTTTGACTAGCCAAAACCAAGGGAAACCTAGGCCTAGCCTACTTGATTGAGGCTCTAGACTGTGGCCACCATCCTCCTCTCATTGGTCCATCACTAATCACCTCTTAATCTAAAAGGCCCATGCAGGGTTCATTTTTTCCTCTAATGAAATTAGGTAGTTTGGAAAAAGGTATTAATTTAATATTACACCTTTTTTTTAGAGAAACAATCAAAGATAAATGGATGCAACATCTTTCAAGAAGATTATAGAGTGGACTCGAAAATAAATTTTTATGAATTCCTTGGAAAACATGTTTCGTTTCGTCTAGTTTAAGAGCTAGATTAGAAAAGTTATTGGCTAACAATACATCTTATTTATTTTTTGGTTGTTCCATATCTCTTAAGTAGAATGGAGGGATATATTTAATCTTGCCATTAAAAAACTCAAAAAGGTTATTTATACAAGAAACTCCTATTTCATATATGATCAAAGGATCATTTTCCATAAGAGTAGGAAATTTTATTAAGCTCTATTTTGCTGAGGTTTTGAATATTATTGTAGGTATAATGCTTTCAGATTAGGTGCTGATGTGTATATCAGAGATTAACTCAACCTAACCCTGAATATGTAGTCTTTGTAGAGTGGCATAAACTTTAGTAATAGGATTCATAAGTGTCTTGTGATATGTATGGAGGTTTGATGTACTTGCTTTGTGTGCACTCTGAGCCATATCATGATAATGTTTAAGAATACCTTGTACCTTTTTTTTAATTCCATATTTAAGGCACCTCTTTTACGTGTCTTTTATTCCATATTCAAGGCACTTCGATGGATCCCGACATAGGTTGATAGTCACATAGTACGCATTGGATGATGTAGTTGAATTTATTTGTCTTGTTCTTTGTAAGGCATAAATGTGGTATTGTTATATTGAACTTCCACAAGCTGATGTGATCATGAATCACCATTCTTGTTGTATTCATAGCAATCTTTCCATCATGATTTGTGAAGTAATCCTTGGTGGGATCATGCTTATGTTCCTCCCAAGGTTTACAAGGTTACTAAGTGGACCACCGCATGCATATGTGGCTTTTGGTGTGGACTAACTAGATTAAATAATATCATGTGCAGAGCCACAACATCCACCATCACCATTAGACTACTTGCTGCATGCATGATATCGTCTTGCTAAAGATGGAGAGACTAGTGAAGAAGTACATACATATGGTGTACTTTGACCAAATGCAGGTGTGCTCTTATCGGCATTAGGATTGAGTCATCAATTAGATAGTCCTATCGAATTTTCCAATCCTTATAATATATGGTGGGAAGGAAACTCTTTATGGAGTGCTCTATCTAGTCATAGACACTGTGAGTAGAGAGGAGTGTATCTAGAGAAAATATAGTGGTCCATTTGGTGAACAACTTGGTGGTGTTGTCCTAGTATTCATGGAAATGAGATATTGGCATGCGTGCCCATGTTATTGTGGTGCCAATTGAGAGAAAAATTCTTAGAGCTTCACTCCAACACATGTCTCCATCAACCATCTAACCAAAAAATGATCTAAAACATATAAAAATAACATATAAAGAAAAAAGAAATGAAGAAGAATATATATACTTATTTTATGGAATGAATTTGCAATCAAGCCCCTTTGTTCTTTTTCATCAATATCTATCCTCGTTTGCACAAGCGGTTCAAATTCTATAGTGGCTTGTTATAAGTCCTCATCTTCTAAGTCATCCTCTTCTAATTCATTTTTCCCGATGGATGTATTTTCAACACATGTTTCGATCATACCATTCGTATTATTAATTGATGGATGTTTTTCTACTTTGAAGCTTTCAAATATTTTCTGTCCTTCAAAAATGGATATTTTTGTTGGATCAATCTATGCAATATACAAGAACTTTGGATCCGCTTTGTCTCGAATCTACATATCCTATTCACAATCCTCTAAAAATGCAAAAGTATCATCCTTATCATTCCATAGCCTTGTGGAATTGATTTGGACAAAACCACTCGCATCTTTT
>CM035418.1:24328290-24340790 GCA_020310875.1 Ceratopteris richardii | reverse complement strand
CATAGTGCGATATAACTTTTTGATGGCCAAGGTGTATGCCGCTGCTTCAAATGTTTTGTCTTCGTGCGTACTGGTGTCACCTTGGGTGTCGGTTTGCTGTCCTTGTTCATCTGTCTGTACATTTTCTTGGGATTCATGAGTGCCTTGGCTGGCTTCATCATCTCCATCATCTTCACCGGTTTCTGTTCTTTCTTCCTCAGAACTAGACACTACTTGTCCTTGTGGTTGATCCGGGGCAGTGGTTGGGTAGCTTGGACTTTCATATTCTTTAGAGAAGATTTTTCCTTATGAAAACTGAAACTCACTTGAAAACACATCTTGCATCTCGAAATCGAATGTTGTGTCCGTCGGTTCTTCTTCCAAGTTGGGTATGAGAAAAGAAAAAGCTTTCGCACCAATAGTGGTGGGAACCTTTGCTGCAGTGGTGGTAGGTTCCTGAACAGATGTTGCCTGCGAGGTAACTGCACTGGTAGTGCCTTCTGTAACGACATGTCGAGATAATCGTATGCGAATAGGTTGTACAATTACGGGGGCTTCTGTAGGAGACTGTTCTGGAGAGGGTTGTGGTGATAGTGATTCAAGGACCTGTAGGCATGGAATGGTTCCTCTCATGCACTTTCCTGCTCGTCCTTTGCTAGACTTCCTAGCTTTCTTTGGTGTCCCCTTGAATGATTTTAGCTCCTCGCTTGTCATTGCACGCTCGATTGGTAAATCGTATGCCAAACACATGTATACAATGCGCGTGAGAGCGCAACATCCATTGATTACCTTCTTTCTTTCCCATCTATGTTGTGCTAGATACAATTGATCAATAATCCAGCTTGCTAGGTCTACCGTTTGAGGTCTAGTACATGCTAAATATAAACCAAACCACATGCGTTTGTGGGGCATGGTGAATCTATCCTAAGCGGGGAAAGCAAAATATTGCATACATATCCTCAACGGTTTAGAGAGCTCAGGTGTGATTGCTGAAATATCTTCCCACTTAGTAACATCCCCACGTTTCATAGGCTCTAGAATTATCCTTTCTCGTTCTGTCAGCATATGCGTTCCATGTATCTTAATAACAGCTCTAATCAAATCTTTCGACAGATAAAACTTCTTATATGGCGGATCATTTACCAAAGACGGCAAAATGAATGTTCCTGGCAAATCTTTTTTCTCCGAAGCTGTCAATGTGGTTATCAAATAGTAGCATCGGTAGAAATCTGGTTTAGGCAAAGGATCACTGAAATATTTTGTGAAGCGTGCTCTTGCCCAAACATGCGTTAAGTCTTATGTGGTCTGTAGTCCTTCAAATTCTCTTGAGAAAAATTGGTACTTGGCCCATGTACGGTGATCAAACGCCAAATTGGCCTCAAAAATAAAATCTGCATCCGCTAACAGTCCTGCTAGACCTTGAAACCAATGAGAGTTGCGATGAATCTTTTCAGTATATCCTCTAGGAGGGTCGTCAATCGGCATAGCTCCCAGAAATCCCTGAAATTCTGGTGGTTGAGCCATAGGATGGG
Source organism: Ceratopteris richardii (assembly GCA_020310875.1). Taxonomy (NCBI): domain Eukaryota; kingdom Viridiplantae; phylum Streptophyta; class Polypodiopsida; order Polypodiales; family Pteridaceae; genus Ceratopteris; species Ceratopteris richardii. The sequence goes on along the minus strand of CM035418.1, from coordinate 24,339,279 downwards.
GCTCAGCTAGTAATTCGCCAATATTCACCATCGGTGCACTGGGGCCAGCTTCAGATGGTCCTTCTGCCTGCATGATGAGTGATGCAGCAGATCTGCTACAAAAGATTAACACATTAGTATGGAAATTAATCATGATCCCATTAAAGTGAGACCGCAATCCCTTTCCATAACCAATGTGTAACCCGTGTAGCCGAGTGTTGTGATATGGTTTATGGAATGATTTCTTGCAAACTAATGCAGGTCTCTAGACACCTACATGCTTCAGATAATGCATACATTTTTTTTCATGAGATGTTATTACAAGTGATGTTGGGTTATAGTGTGTGGATTTATACAAGGTTCAGTCGTGAATGAGTTATTACAAGGATGGTTGTTAGTCGGGGTGCGAGTAATGATAGATAAGGGGGTCGGAGAAGACATCTGGATACGTTTCGGTATCCACTTCCTAAGAGTTTCTGAGCGGGTGGAATGTTTCTGCTGAGGGACAAAAGGTGATATCGGATGTGATGGTATTGAAGGGTGAAAAGATTTCTGAGTGGTATATATTACATGGATTGAGGGTTGAGCTATGATACACTGCTTGGGTACCCAAATCTGTGTGGGTGTGGGTCCATTCGTAAGGTACTTCTTGGCGATCCAAATTTGTCAAATGTTTGCACTCGTAGAAGAAGGTTGAGGAGGTGTTGGATATTGATTCTACTTCTGCCTTGACTTCTTCTTGTCATACTTGTCTATCGGTGGTTTCTGTCCTTTTGGCACCCATATTTGTCTCGTGCCTCTTGTTCTGTGGTTTCTGGGTTCCTCTATTGTAGTTGACTCCTTTGTGGTTGAGGTTGAGAGGTCGGATGGACACTCTCCTTTGGAAAAGAAGGGAGGTTCAACACTTGCAAAACTTTCCCATTAGGAAGTGAGGCATTCTGTACCACAAATCTAGGCCAATTCGCAGTAAGTGTGGAAGGATGGGCACTGCAGGGTGTTTTGCCCATGTGGCTGCTGATGTAGTCCACCTTACCTGCAGTCGTCCCCATTTGACCAAGCGGTTGGGCGGCTGCCCCTTCTAGTTTGCAGGAAGCCCAAGGGAAAATCTCCTGACGTCCTTCAGATTGACATTTGTCCATCGCCAAGCCCGTGTGGGTTGGTGTAGACGTAACATGACTCATCTGACCAAAGATCTTCCGGTCCTCCTTCGCATGCTGTTCATATGGTCTAGGGTTACATACCTCAATCGGAATGCCTTTAGGGAAGTCAAGCAGTATCACTCGCTTCTGATCTAAGGTTCCAATCTGTAAGGAGCCTTGTCTAAGATTTAGGTCCACTGAGTGATTGTATAGCCAATCTTGGCCAAGGATTAGGGGTTCTATCAAGTCCTTGTCATGGCACACTAGTAGATTTACTGTCAGAGTCACTTCGTTTATGAGGATAGGAAGGTCCACCTCACCCATGCAAGGGGTTTCCATGCCTCCTAGCCCTATGAGGTATGCCTCAATTGGCCGCATTTCTATTCCTGAGTCCTTATAGTGGGACCACCTAATTGCACTAGTCATAGCACCTGAGTCAATTAAAGCCCTGAGCTCTTGGCAAGGGTTGCCGTGCTCTAACCTGACTGTAATGAATGGTCTCCGATCCACTATACTAGGATGAGTACTTGACTTTGCTTGACACATGGCCATGGGGTATCTGGGTGTTGTTTCCAGATGGTTATAATGTTCTCTCCCTAGTCCTTGTCTTCTTAACTTCATGTGCTTAATGCGTTCTATAGCTTCTGCCTGAGCTTCAACTCGTATTCTATTTTCTTCCTCCTTACACTTCTTTGCCAACGTGAGTCATCTAAGCATATCCTCAGTAAGAGGTTCTTGATATAGCCTGACTCTACAGCCACTAATGTAATTAGGCATTATGTCTCCTTCTAAGGTGGCTAAATGTATTGCTCCACTTGTCGAGAGTCTGTTAATGATCATAGGTCTATAACCTCGCTTTTCTAACTTACGTGCATGTTGTTTCAACGTATATACTAGGACTAAATCTCCTTCTTTTAAGCCTTTATCTTTCACATGCGCATCAAAATATGCTTTTTGTCGCTTCTTTGCTGCGTATATTCTTGCTACTGCTTTTAGCTTGGTTTCTCCTAATCATTCCAAGTCCATTATTCTTGCTGATAATTCATGGCCCGTCCACTGATGTTCTTGTGCAACCTTAAGGGTCGGTATCAAGAAGTCCAAAGGAAGCACAGCATTCTGACCAAAAACCATCTAAAAGGGAGTTGCATTGAGTACGGTCTTGTAGGCCACTCGATATGCCCAAACAGCGTGGTGTAACTGTTTGTCCCAATCTGAACGTTTGTTGTTCACGAGTTTCGTCAGTATGTTACAAAGGATCTTGTTAGTGCTTTCAGCCTGACCATTAGCCTGAGGATGATATGGTGCGGATTTCTTGTGAATCACCATAAAATCATGTAACAAATTTTCAATGACCTGGTTTAGAAAGTGAGTTCCTCGATCGATCACTAACTCTATAGGCAATCCATATCTTGTAAAGAAATTTTCAAATAAGAATTTTGCAGTCGTGTGTGCATCATTCTTTTTTGTGGCTTTTGCCTCTACCCATTTGGTAAGATAATCTATCACAACAATAATGTATTCAGCATGTGTACCTTTTGGAGGGGGGTTAATGGGTCCTACAAAGTCTATACCCCACTTAGAAAATGCACTTCCTCCCATCATGGGTTTCAATGGCATTTCGTCTCCGTGAGTAGGAAATTGAGTTCTTTGGCACACATCACATCTCTTTACATAGGTATGTGCATCCATGTGAAGAGTGGGCCACCATAATCCTGCAAAGAGGATGGCTTTGATTATCCTATCGGGTCCAAAATGACCTCTTACAACACCTTGGTGTGCAGTCTCTAGTACGCTCAAATAATCGCTCTCATAAACACATTGTCTTAAGTATCCGTCTCTTCCTCTTTTGTATAGATTGTCACCAATAAGTGAATAGTCTTGAGCTTCCTGCTCTAGACTTTGTTGTCATGCTAAAGTCATTCCTTGAGGGAATGTGTTCGTCCTCAAGTACGTCACTAAAGGTTCACTCCAGTCTGGTGTGAGAGACATGTGATATAATGTAGCATGTTCTACTAGTGGTCTTTCACAACAAACATGGCATTCTTTACACCACTTGTAGACATCTGCTTCCATCGTAGGCCAATATACTCCTAGTCTATGCAAAGTCTGCAAAGTACAATGTTTCGAATGATGTTGCTTTAGTGCACCTATGTGTGCTAATTGCAACCAATTTGCATGTTCCGAATCATCCACACAACAAGCAAGAATTTTTTGATTATCTTGTTTATATAAAATTCTTGCTAGTATTTGATATCTCTGAGACTTGGTAATCTCTCCTTCCTTGATTCTTATCCTAGGATTCTTGGGTCCATACGTGAGAATAGGGACAATAGGCTTAGCCCATTCTGGTGCTATCTCAAGGTTAAATAAATATGCGTCTGGTAATTCATCCACTAGTCCTGGAGGAGCTTCTCCTGTGGTTAATCTTGAAAGGTGGTCAGCTCTAAGATGGGTCTTTCCTTTCCTAACTACTACTTCGAAATCATACTCCATCAGTAATAGAAACCAATGTATCAATCTTCCCGTGTTACATGGTTTATTGACTAAGTACAATAACGCTTGATGATCTGTAAAGAACTTGAACTTGTTTGCCAACAAATAATGCCTGAATTTCTTCACTACGTAGATCATTCCTATTCCTTCTCGTTCCGTAGTGGTGTAATTTCTTTCTGCTGCATTCAATTGTCTGCTTGCGTAAGCTATGGGGAGGTCTATATTACCTTCATTCGTGGTTTGTGCTAACACACATCCTATAGCATAGTTGGATGCATCCACATGTACATGGAATGGCTTTCTCCAATCCGGGATTGTCAATATAGGTGCTGAGCACAAATGTCCTTTAAGTTCATTGAATGAATTCTCACACTCATCTGGCCATTCAAACTTGGTCAAAAGAGAGTACAAAGGCTTGGATATGATTGCATACATGTGTATGAATCGTCTGTAATAACCGCAATGTCCCATAAATGCCTGTACTTCTTTTATGTTATTTGGCCTAGGTAGATCTGCAATTACTTTCACTTTTTCTTCATCTGTTGAAATTCCATTCTTTAACACAATGTGTCCTAAAATTTTGCCTTGTCTGACCATGAAAACACATTTTTTTGGGTTCAAACAAACCTGATATTCTCGACATTTGTCAAATACTTGTCTTAATTCTGGGATATGTGTCTGTCTGATATTCGAATGAGCACATATGTCATCGACATAAACTTCCAAATTCTTCCGTAAGAATTCCTTTAAAACATGACACATGAGTCACTGGAAAGTGGCAGGTGCATTTGTTAAGCCAAAAGGCATCACAGAAAATGCAAATATGCCCCATTCTGTGGCAAAAGCCGTCTTGTGTTGATCTTCTGGAGCAATGGCTACTTGATTATAGCCTGAGAATCCATCAAAAATGCTGTAAACTTCCTTGCCCGCAACTCTTTCCAATAGGTGTTCCGTGATAGGAAGAGGATAGCTGTCTCTAACCGTGGCGGCATTAACTTTTTTAAGGTTAATACACACACACAATTTTCCATTCTTCTTGGGCACGACCACAATGGGGGATACCCATTCGGTATGCTCAATTTCGTAAATGAATCTTGCTTCTATCAAGCGATCTATTTCTTCTTTAATCTTTGCAGCGTAGTTATCATTGTACGTGTATGGTTTCTGTTTTGTAGGTTTTGCATCTGGAGTCATAGGGATTCTATGGGAACATATATCTAGATCTACACCTTTCAAATCTTTGTAACTCCAAGCAAACACATCTCTATATTCGCGCAATAGGGCAACTAATTCTTCTGCTTCTTCAGTCGTCAAATCATGCCCTATGTATGTACATTTTTCTTCTTCTCCTTCTATGGCAACTATGATTTTTTTGGTTTTCTCACGATTATCGTATACTTCACCAACATCAGCTTTTCTGTTAGGCATTCGTACCATGATTCGTCTATCTTCTATTTCATATTTCTTGAAGTTCTCAGGAACCTCAAACAAAGATTCTTCTTTTTCTGACATGGTTTCTTTCTTCTTTCTTTTCTTTTCTTCACTTTTAGCAGTCACTTGTGTGGCTAACCTCACCTCATTCATAATTTCTTCATGTCTCTGAGGATAAGTTTCTACTTCATAGAAATATTCTTCCTCTAATGCAAAGGGTGGATCCATAATAATTGACTCTAAATCGAAATCACTTGCATCCTCAAATGCATCAGTGCTCGGTTCACATTCTTCTAGAATTGAATCACACATGATTGGCTCTATCATGAAGACTGAAATGTCATAGCCATCCTCGTCACAGTGGGGTGTCCATTGTTCTTCATTGATGGCTACATCCATTGTTGCTAGGATTTCTGCCAAACCATGGGGTTCGAATTCTTCTTCTGGAAATACTACAGGTGCGTACGCTGGGTCTTGAAGGGTTTGTGGATGTTGTTCTGCACCTAAAGTCCTGGCTTCTAATCGCTCTTCCTCTTGTTTTGCTACCTTACACATCCATAAATGAGTATCCCCGTGCAACCATGAGGGGTCTGATTCTAATGAGTGTACGAATTCCGTTTCTACCTGTGTCTTATGGACGGTATTCCATTGTATTGGGGATACGTCTCGATGTGAATAGTCTTTAAGATTGACTTTAGTAGTCACTCCTAAATGTTGCAAGTACAAAGAATTAGCTCCCCAATCTTGTACAATTTGTAACTGCCGCATGAATGGTCGTCCTAAAATCATCTCGTATGCATGATTTTTACTAAAATCACAAATGGCAAAAGTATGCTCAAAATCTACACCACAAGTGGTGAGAGATATGCCTTCTAGTAAGCCTAATGGTTTTTCTATGTGTCCATCAGCCATTTGTAGCTTCATCCTGGTGGGTCTTAATGCTGGCTTACCCCAACGTTTCCATAAAGCGGTGGTTGCGATGGTTACTCTAGCTCCTGAGTCTCGATGGCTTTCGTAGTGTAGCCCTGATGGGTTATTGGAAGATAAGTGTTACCTTCCTCTCCTTCGCTTACATCTCCGATCTTTTCTACTGGTATCTCTGGTACCTTCTTGTGTGTTCCTATCTGTGAGGGAGCAGTAGCAAGCTCGGGGAATTGATTTGCTACATGTTTCCACAATTCTAGTTTAACCTTCAATAATTCCTATAGTGTGAGATTACATTGAACCTTAGTGTTCTTGATCACTTCCGTGTTTCTAGGGATCACTGATTCTTCATTCCTCACTATTATTGTGGGTGCTCTCATACTAATAGACTTAGCTTCCCAAGCTCCTGTGAACTGAGGTAATTCTTGCAAAGAATCAGATTCAAAACCCGTGTGTTCACTCAGTTGCTCTTCCTCTACATCGTCGTAAATAGAGGGAATGTCTTGGGGAAATTGCTCCTCTAGGTCGTCTATTTCTTGATAGGAGGATGAGTTCCTTGTTCTTTTCTCCACTTCTCTTCTTGGATTTCTCTTAGAAATTCATGTGAATACCTATGTATGGAAGACAGGTTGTCTTCACCTTCTGTGTTGGGAACTTGAGACAGGGATGGTGCATTCCTTTCCTGTGTCTCCGAAACAATAGGGTTCCTATGCCGATTCTTTTTCTCCTTGCTTTCTATCAAGTATTCTAGCCTCTCCATTAATCCTTGAAAGTGTAATTCAGGTTTTGCCATGTTATTCCAATTAAGATATCTAGAGACTTCGAACACTTCTTGTGCTAATTCTACCATCTTCGTGCAAAGTTTTGTTCTCTCAATTTCAAAAGTCTGCTCGAGGATAGTTCTTACTCATTTCAGCTATTTGAGGTCCTTCTTTTAATCTAGCTTGATATGCGCAAAACATCATGTCTAGGTTTTCTGGTATGGGTTCCGCTAAAATTGAACTTGATTTTTGAGCTAGGTTCTCTTGATTCAATTCCTGTGAAGTCAATTCTAGGATTTTGGCTCTAGATTCCTTGAGACTTCCTTCCAATTCTATTATCCTCTTACTCCACTTTCTCTTAATCCTTTCTCTGGAATCTTTCCAAGATTTTGTCTTTTTAATGCTAGATTCTCCAACTTCACTAGTTCCGGCTACTTTCTCCTGATTAAGCTGTTGATTCTTTAAGAGTGCCTGGGCTCTTGTTATAGCTTGGATAGGCACGTATGTAGGGTTGGATCCATCTGCATTGTTTACAATACCTATCACGTTGATCGGTGTCACATTTGAAGCATTAGCAGGGTTCTTAGGACAATCTTTTATGATGTGCTCTTTACCACAATCAGCGCACAAGCCTTGTATGTTATAATATTGAGATTGTCCCGCTATCGGAGGATGTGGACAATCCTTTATGAAATGATGTCCTTGGCACCTAAAGCATGGTCCTCTAGGGCCCTGTGGTCTTTGCTGTCTTAATTGGGGCCGTGGATTTGGGTTTGTGTACATCACATTAGCATATTCGAGCTCCCAACTAGGTTCCAATGGTGGACTATCATACTGATATGTTTCTACATGTTCTAGTGACTCTGTGTAGTATGCGGGTGGACTATCTACATGAGTAGAGTCAAAACTGTTTGAGTTAGGGTTACTTTCTGTGATCAGGGGTGATGAAGGCATTAAAGCCCTACTTAGGTTCTCTTTTGCAGCAGCATATTTAACTGAGATGACATTAGCTAGTGGGGGTGGCTGCTGTGCTAAAACAGGTTGAGGTCTCTGTTGAGCCTGATAAGGATAGTTCTGAGGAGGCCTATAGTAATGAGGCTGAGTATTGTATTGGGCTTGATACCTACCTGGCTGTGCATATGCTTGCGGGTAGTTCTGTCTCACTGCCTGTTTGTTGTATGGGCAGTCTTGAGCTATATGATTCGTGTATCTTCTCTCAATTGTATAGTATTGGCCACTAGGGTTGGCTTGTGGTTGTGTTGCATTGGGACACACATTTGCCATATGATCACCACCACAGGTGTAACAACGCTTGTTTGTTGTTAACATAGGCATCTGTTTACTAGAAACTCCTAGTTTCTAGGCCACTTTTTCTGCTAGGTCTTCTATCGAGTAGACAATTTTGAAGATGCTAGAGAAGAACAATCTGAGTCCTTATAGAACTTTGAGAGTTCCAACTCGTCTCCTAAGTTGTCTTCAATGTCTATGCAAATTCTTATACACTGCTCTAGCGTTCTTGGTTCCTTCAAGTATACATAGGAGCGTAGTTTAGAGCTCAAGAGGCCATCTAAAAACAATGACACTTGCTTGGCCTGTGAGGGTAGCTCTTGCATTGGACATCTCTCCACATATTGTCTAAACCTACGTCCTGCAAGTCTAATTGTTTCTTGAGGGGTCTGTTTAAAGCTATGAATCAACGAAGACGTGTCATGCCCGATTCCACTTTTAGAGAATTCCATGATGAATGACTCTAAAAAGTGATGGATGTCTCTAAATTGCCTTTGTTGCAATGGTTGGAACCAAGTTAAAGCTGTATTCTTTAACGTTAGTCCAAATGCATTATATTGCATGAACATGTCTTCTACTTGCTCTGCTCATAGAACTTGCTTAAATTCTACAACATGGTCGTAAGGATCTCCTATCCCATCAAAATAGTTTTTCATGGACTTTACTAGCTGAGTGGGTCTCAATATTCTTGGTTGTTCACGTGGTCTAGGTAGAGGAAAATCATCTCTACCACCTGGCATTCTAGGTTCTCTTTGTCTGTCCACTCTATCCGTGTCTATGGTGGTTCCATCTCTCCCTATGGGATGATTGAAACTTACTTCGGGTCTCTCTTTATTTTTCTCTCTTTGATTAGCATGCGCGGAGGATGTTCCTGCCCCTTGAAGGCTCATGTTTACGTTTGTTCGAGTTGGAAGGAATACCAACTCACCTCTCCATGTGTATGTGTTTCTTGCGTGGTCTGGTACCACAAATACTCTTTCTGAAGTTTCATCCAGGTATACAACCTTTCCAGGTGCATCTGGGTCCATAAATTCATAAATCGTGATGGAGCCTACCTCACTAGGTTGTTCCATTCTGTACCTCCAAAATGCTTCATCTGTTTCTTTATTTACGAACAACTCTATGCTTCTATTGTCCTGAGGGGTCCAATCTGGAACTAGTACTCGTGTCAGTACAGATTTCCCTCTAGGTGTCCTAGGTTCTTCTAATGGCTCTTTTCCTTGGGCTCTTGCTTCCGTCTCTAACTGAATTACACCAAACTCATTGGTATTGTTTGGCTGAGTACTTATGATGTACATCAGATGCGAGCACCTAAGCGGTTGGTTCGAAGAAATTCTAACTAAGTTCTATAGGGTCCTTCAGGTTTTTCTAAATATGCAATGTTTGACCCTCGTTCTAGTCTTTCTGTGCTAAAAGCCATTTCCGATTCACTTGTGTCTGAGCTCTCGTAGGGGTAATTATTATTCAATTGTTGTGCCCACGATCGTGCAGTAGTTCCTACGCTTGCTTCTGATGATCTAAGGCTTTGTCTGTCTGACTTACCTACATGTTTGCCCGATCTAAGGTTCATGAATCTACTTAGCGGCACTTCTCTGCTCATCACTGGTTCTTTGTTCTTTAATTGCTTGTTTCTTTTTAAATGTCTTTAAGTTCTTGTCTTATCTTACTATAAGCATCATGACTCAACTTTCCGTGGTACTTTTGAGTTCTCGTTCCGTCAGACTTTAATTCTTTCCTTTAGGTTTTCGTATCACACACCTTTACTTTAGTCTTGGACTTAAGAAATTTAATCTTTTGAACTTGCTCGTTTTTATCGTCTTTAAACCACGATGCTACCGTTTATCCTAAGCTAATAATTGACTGAGGGGGTTGAGTAATCTTCCAACCTCAAGTCAGCTCTTTTGGTTGCTCTGATACCCAAGAAGCCGCGCTTCCCAAGCCCTGCGTTCTTCACTGCCTTGCTTTGAGTATCTTTGATTGCCCTTACTAGACCTGTAAAATTCAATATTAGACCAATTTCACAAATGGATGATCAAGCACTTGAGTATATACACTTTTAAAGGTCCCTTCCCTTCTACCCAAATTTTTGTGCTGCCCCTGGCTTTTCTAGTCCCACACTAGGTCAACCTCAAATTAGGCCATGTAGTACTCATCAAGAGCTTTCTAACGAGCTATAAAGCTCAAAAAATGGATTTCGGATGAAAAAGATATGACTGTTCAGGCCCTCGGGGGTAAAAACTGACAAACAGGTTTTTCTCCAAATATGAGCTAAGGGGTCTCCTATGAGTCTAATCACCCAAAAATTTGCCAAAAATAGCCGCAAAATTGGTCAAAAAATCAAACCCTAAAAATTGTGTTTGAGGTGGACAATCGCGATCGTCTGAGACAATTGCGATGGTCTAGGACTGTCGCGATGGTCCAGGTGAACCGTCGCGATGGCGTGGCACAATCGCGATGGTCCAAAGCAGTGAACTGTTGCGATGGTCCGAAATGAAGGATCGCGATGGTCCGAAAATGAATGATTGCGATGGCGTGATCTGCGAACCGTCGCGATGGCATGAGTGAACAATCACGATGGTGTGAATGAACCGTCGCGATGGTCTAATCAACGAGCAATCGAGATGGTGTCGGTCAACGGTCAACGGGACAATCGCGATGGCGTGAGCCCGTCGCGATGGTCACAAAGCACGATGGCATGAGCCAATCGCAATGGTTCAAATGTCGAGGCGTCGCGATGGTCTAGCTTGCCACGTGGCAGCATCGGCGCGATGGCATGAGCCAATCGCGATGGCGTGGGGTTGACAGGATGGTCGCGATGGTCCAAGTGAACCATCATGATGGCTCAAGTGAGCCGTCATGATGGTGTGAGACCATCGCGATGGTCCGGTCGAGCCGTCGCGATGGCGTGAGCCAATCGCGATGGTGTGACACAATCGCGATGGCGTGAGCCAATCGCAATGGTCCACCAAAATGCA
>CM035418.1:24308290-24323290 GCA_020310875.1 Ceratopteris richardii | reverse complement strand
CCAATACTTCCAAAAAACCTCTTGTCTCCTCTCCCTCTCCACCCTTCTGTGTGACGACCTCTAGATGTTCCCTCTTCGATGTGCACAATTGGACATAGAGAGCCCAACCTCACAATCTGCTACTTTCTTATCTTCTCTGACAATGAGAGCACAACAAGAACTCACAGGGAAAAGACGGACTTCTCCACTGTGTTCTTTCCCTCCTTTTACTTTTGCCTTCACCTGCACAAACAAAGAGAACTTCCCTACCAACAAGAAGAAAAGATGTCTCTCCACATGAGTCAAGCGAGCCCCTCCTCCAAATGCATGCTACTCCAAATCAATTTCCCCAAGCTATCCGTGTCTTCTTCCTTTGACACCCCCTATCAAACACGGAGATCTCTCTCCCACAATAGATGATAGGTCACCCTAGAAAACTACCATGGATAGCTCCCCCTTTTTCTTGAAGAAGCCACCCCCCCCCCCCCGAGAGTGAGAGCATTCTCCCCCTGCCTACTTGTCCATCATTAGAGGGCATAAGCCTCCCTTTACTTGTGCCATCCTTCTTCTGACACAACCTGGATAGACCGCTACTCAGCCCTCCATCTGGCTTTGTATACCTGCATGAGCATTAAAATGAAAAATCCAAGTAAAAGTCTATTTAAATTATAAAACCGAGGAGGGCCCAAAAAATGCTACTAGAAGTCGCTCATGCTTTTATTTTTTATGGTCCCCTACTCTATATCCTCTTTATACCTACAAGCACCAAAGATACGTTATAGCATCAGACATGAGACTATCTCTAAATTGCTTCCCACATATTCAGCCTTGAAATTCACATCCATAATGTCTTGTCCATTAGTAGCTGAATACAATTGAGAAGCATCGGCAAAATGCTTTTCAAGTTGCATGGTTGATACCTCCTTCTTATTAAATGGGTTCACTACAATTATAATGAGCATGCTAGAACATGGTGTGTATAAAGCATACAAGCCTCCCATATATGAAGCACTGTGATATGGATAAAAAAAGGAAATCGACTCAGATAGGTATGAACATTCTGTTGTGGTCTTCATCACTTTGATAGTTAATCACTTATATTAAGGCTTCCACACTACAACAGGCTGTTAAGCTACAACCAAAGATAACAACATTGGCAAAAATCCTTCAAGCTCCATTTTATCACTACACCCTAGTGCTCCTCTTCCATGAAACACACATTTTCCTCTTCAAGTACCTGCAATCAAGCATCTATTCCACACAACAGGACATGTTAGTGCAACAAAACATTAATAATTATAGTTAACACATGTTTATAGAATAAACATCCAAAAAAATTTATGTTTGAAAGGTTCTTATTCCTTCCACTCCATGCCTTCTTTGGTGTCATACCATGTATCCATGAGGTTGGACACCTATTCTTTAGATACACATCAGCAGATAAAGCACCTTCCAAATAGAATAAGAGAACATTCATTTCATTAAGAATTGTTGGAGCAAGTCTATGACAAGCTTAAGTATTGGCTTGAGTCCCACAAAGTCATAGAAAAAGCCTTAAAATGAAGACTATGTAAAGTTCACTTGTGAACTACCTCTTGTAACTTTTGAAGAGTTTACTTAATGTAAAAGCGAAAGAATCTTAAGTGGTTGAGTCCACTTGATCAAGAATGGAAAGAGGAGCCACGAATTCGTGATTTGTGGTAGGTAGAGAATCAAATCAATCATTGATTGATTGGAGAGTGATTGAGGGAAGTTAGCCTCCCAAACTCAACTATAAATAGATGGCAGTTTTAGTCGTGGTTAGAGAGACCTATGTGAAGACCTCCAAGAGCTGAGCTTTATGCCATATCAAGGTGTGATTACAAGGCACACATATGTATCAGTAAGTCATTGTATTGTACAAGCAATATACTTTCATTTTCATGATTATTTGAGTTCATCTTTCCATGTTCTTGTGAAGTGTACTACTCACTGCCATTACTCTCAGTTTTTCTCAGTCAGCTTGCAAAGATGTTTCCTCTGAGCTTGGTGCATCATTTTCCGTGATTAAACTTGGTAAAGTTAGCTCTATAAGTCTACTATATGCTCACAAATTTTCATGTCATTTGGATGTTGCAATCTTTAGTTATTTCAGTTGAAGTCAATAGTGTCTGTGTATTTTCCCTTCTCTGTCAGGTACCTGACTTTTTCACTCATCTTGTCAGAGGTGTTTCTCAGTGGTTACTTATCCAAATTCAGTGCTTTAAAGCTTGTTGGATTGAACTTACAGTCTAGTATAACCATACAAATTTTCATAATCATTGGATTCCTAAATCTTGAGTTATGTTGATTTTTTTGCTCACTAGTTTCAAACTATAGCAGCCCGTGAAAATCGGGATGATGTCATCAGTTGTTAAAACTCATTCTCAGTGTGTGGTTCATTATTTTTGATGATATTACTCTTGAAAGTTAGCTCTTTAAGTTACCTAGACTTCTCCAAGAGGAATTAAGCTAATTGCTGCTGTGCTTAGAGAATTATGTAAAACACTGGACAGGTGTATGAACCAAGAATAGCAAGTTTTCACCTCTGAGCTAACTCCAACTTATCTGTTTTGATCTATCTTTTTGAGAGTGATCTTCCAAGGTACATAGGGTGTCTAATACATCCATTGGCAAGCTAAAAGGGCCCACCATATACTTCTGGAGTTCATTTGGTTGGTGTAGATCAAGGATTTTGCAACACCTCTTCATCTTCAAGCACATACCTATCCATCTCTTCACAGTGGTATCAGAGCAAGGTTGGACAACATGGCAGATGGATTTCCTTCATCAATTGACAAATTAGACAGAGGTAACTACTCAGCTTGGTCATTAAGAATGGAAGCCTATCTCCAAGGTAGAAGTTTATATGGTTATGTGGCTGGAGATGAAGTTATGCCAAGTTTCAGGAACAAAAGTCAACCAACACAAGAAGAGCAAGAAAGATTGAGCACATGGTGCTCCAAGGATGCACTTGCAAGGTCTTATCTCCTCAACTCTATCTCAGATTTTTTGTTGCCTCACATTAGAAGTTGTAAGACATCTCAGGAAGTGTGGGATGCACTTGAAGCTTTCTTTTCTTCAAGTACTAAAGCTAGGAAGCATCAACTATGGCTGGATTTCACAACTCTCAAGAAGGCTCCCAAACAAAATGTGACTGATTTTGTCACAAAGCTCAAGGACATAGCGGATCAGTTGGGAAGCATTGGAGAGTTAATAGATGAAGAGCAAATTGTAAGGCAGGTCATGAATGGCTTGAAGGTAGATGACAAGTGGGAAGCATTCACCACAGCTATGGATTTGTACATGGACATGCATGTACCTGATTTCAACACACTCATTGGACAACTACTTACTCAAGAGGCAAAGCTTATCAAAAATGGAGAAAGCTCTAAAGGTAATCAATCTTCAGCTTTATACACAGATAAAAGCAAGTCTAAAGATAACAAAGGAAAGGCAAAGAAAGTGGATGATGAAGCAGGTACATATCAAGCTAACTATGCAGGTAGAGGAAGACATGGCAGAGGTAGAGGAAGAGGAGGTAGACAAGGCAGGGGGAGATCCCAAGACTCCAACTCATGTTCTATTTGTGGATTAACTAATCATACAACTGAAAATTGCTTTAGGAATTCCAGGAATCAAAGAGGCAGAGGATACAATAGAGGAAGTTATGGCTACTCAAGAGGAAGGTTCAACAACTACCATGGCAACTACAACAACTACAATCATTCAAACTACCAAGGAGGCTACAAAGGAAGGAGAGACTACAATAACTACACAGAAGACTCAAACAAAGAGGATTCATTATTGATCATGAACATGGCTATGCCACAAGGTAAATTTGATGAGCATGTTTTCTACATAGATTCAGGTTGCTCAAATGATGTGGCAGGAAATGTGGCACTCCTATCAGATTTAGAAGATCCAAGGAATAAGCATGAGGTACAAACAGGAGATGATACAAAACATCCTGTGGAGAAAATATTCAAAGCACCTGATGGAAACATCAACCTACTCAGTAAGGTACTCTATGTCCCTACCATTACAAAGAATTTGATAAGTATTGGGCAGATAGTAGAGAAAGGGTTGCAAGTCAGGTTCACAAAAGTAGGAGCATTTGTTGAAGATCCAATTCAAGGATTCAGAAGAATTGCAAAAGGTGAAAAGACAGGTAGATTGTTCACATTTGAATTACATTACACTAGAAACATTGCTCTCTTTTATTATGGTAATCAGACACTCACAGAATTGGAAGTATGGCACAAAAGGTTAGCACATATTGGTGAAAGGTCATTAAAGCAAATTTGCAGGGACCAAAGTGTACTTGGACTTCCTAACTTGTCAAAACAACATATGATTTATAAGTGTAGTGCATGTCAATTTAGAAAGTCTCACAGGTTACCATTCATGAAGAAATGTTATATGCATGGAGATCTCTTGGAGTTGGTTCATACAGATGTATGGGGACCTAGCAAGGAAGCTTCAATATCTGGATCAAGGTATTATGTTTCCTTAATTGATGATTGCAGCAGATGGACTATCCTATTCTTTATGAAACACAAAGATGAAGTTTTTTCATGTTTCAAAAGATATTTGGCTCTTGTGGAGAATCAAACAGGTAAATCACTAAAAAGGCTAAGGTCAGATGGAGGGGGAGAATACTTCTCCCATGAGTTTGATTCTTTTCTTCAAGAAAGAGGAATCAAAAGAGAGGTAACTACAAGGTACACTCCTGAGCAAAATGGAGTGGCAGAAAGGAGGAATAGGATAATTGTTGAAGCTGCAAGGTCTATGTTAAATGAAAAGCATTTACCTAATTACTTATGGGTTGAGGCTGTATCTACAGCCACTTACTTGATTAACAGGTTGCCTTCAAAATCCCTTGATGGGATGACTCCATATGAGGCTTGGAATGGAAGAAGACCAAGCTTAGATCATTGTAAAATTTTTGGATGTATTGCTTTTGCTCATGTTCCTTCACAGGTTAGAGGCAAGATGGATCCAAAGGCAGAAAGGTGTGTATTTATTGGATATGACAACAATCAAAAGGGCTACAGGTTATACAACCCTACCAACAAAGGATTCTTGGTAAGCAGAGATGTAGTTTTTGATGAGAACAATTCATGGTATGAAGATTCATGCAGGAAGGTCAATTTACCATATAATCTTGAAGAAGATTTTCCAAAGCTTGGTAGAGAACAACCGAAGATTGAAGAACAAGACACCTCAGAGGATGATGAAGAATCTCATATGGAAAAGATCAAAGCATGGAAGTCTAAAGGTAAAGCAAAATTGTAGGAACTTGGACATGAGGCAGAATCATCACATCATGGCCTAAGAAGATCTATGAGGGAAAAGAAAAAACCAGAAAGGTATGGGTTTGACACCTCATTAGTAACTAAACATTCTACCTACATAGCACAGGACATAAACCAAGAGGAGCCATCATCATTTGAAGAGGCCAAAGCAAAAACAGAATGGAAGCATGCAATGAAGGAAGAGATCGAAGCACTTTAGGAAAACAACACTTGGGATTTGGTTCCCAAGACTTCATCCATGAAGGTAATAGGCTCAAGATGGGTCTATAAACTCAAGAAGAATTCTGATGGTTCCATTAACAGGTATAAGGCAAGGCTTGTAGCAAAAGGCTTTGCACAAACTCAGGGAATTGATTATGAGGAGACTTTCTCTCCTGTGGCAAAGATGCCTACTATTAGGGTTTTGCTTAGTATTGCCTCTTCCAAGAATTGGAAGATACTTCAACTAGATGTAAAGAATGCATTCTTGAATGGTTGGATAACAGAAGAGGTATATATGGCACAACCACCTGGTTTTGAGAATCAAGTTTATCCTGATTATGTGTGTAAACTTAACAAAGCATTGTATGGTCTCAAGCAAGCTCCAAGAGCTTGGAATTTCAGGCTTGTTTCATTCTTGCAGAACAAAGGCTTTCAACCAAGCAAGGCAGATCCTTCACTCTTTATTAAAAAGAGTAATTATGAGGTCATCTACCTATGTGTATATGTAGATGATATTATATTGACAGGAAATGATGCAGATGGTATGAAGAAGATCAAAGATCAGATGAGAGAAGAGTTCAAGATAAGTGATTTGGGTTCACTTACCTACTTCCTAGGTTTGGAAGTTGTCTACAAAGATCATGGTTTGTTTCTCACTCAAAGGAAGTACATTAAGGACATGTTGGCAAAATTCAAGATGCAAAATTGTAAGATTGTAGGTACTCCAATGGAGGTCAATCACAAATTGAGCTCACATGAAGGTGAACTCATAGAGGACATCACATCATATCAAAGTCTAGTGGGTAGTCTCAACTATGCCACATTGACAAGAGTAGATATATATTACAGTGTGAGTGTGCTAAGTCAATTTATGCACACACCAAGGAAACCACATATGGATGCTACCAAAAGGATTCTCAAGTATCTCAAAGGAACCATAAATGAAGGACTTTATTATCCTTATGTATCTGATTTAGGTTTGAAGCTATTTTCTGATGCAGATTGGGCTGGCTCCAAGGAAGATAGAAGGAGCACTTCAAGTTATCTTACCTTTGCAGGTTCAAAGCTTATTTCATGGTCATCCAAGAAGCAACCCACAGTTGCTCTCTCTTCTACTGAAGCTGAATATAGAGGTCTTGCCATAGCTACACAAGAAGCTATGTGGATGAAGACATTATTCAAAGATCTTGGATTGGAGTTTGGAACTCCAACTATTTTTGGTGACAATATGAGTTCTATTCATTTGGTTGCTAATCCTATTTTTCATGCAAGGACTAAACATATTGAAGTTCATTATCACTATGTACGAGAAAAGGTTCTAAGAAAAGAGATTCAAATATCATATGTGTCCACTCATCAACAATGTGCAGATATTCTAACCAAAGCATTGGATGGTACAAAGCTTTCCAAATTCAAGGCTATGATTGGTTTGCAGGTAATCTTGGAAGATTGAAGACCTCAAGCATACTTGGCTTGAGGGGGAGCTATTGGAGCAAGTCTATGACAAGCCTAAGTATTGGCTTGAGTCCCACAAAGTCATAGAAAAAGCCTTAAAATGAAGACTATGTAAAGTTCACTTGTGAACTACCTCTTGTAACTTTTGAAGAGTTTACTTAATGTAAAAGCAAAAGAATCTTAAGTGGTTGAGTCCACTTGATCAAGAATGGAAAGAGGAGCCACGAATTCGTGATTTGTGGTAGGTAGAGAATCAAATCAATCATTGATTGATTGGAGAGTGATTGAGGGAAGTTAGCCTCCCAAACTCAACTATAAATAGATGGCAGTTTTAGTCGTGGTTAGAGAGACCTATGTGAAGACCTCCAAGAGCTGCGCTTTATGCCATATCAAGGTGTGATTACAAGGCACACATATGTATCAGTAAGTCATTGTATTTTACAAGCAATATACTTTCATTTTCATGATTATTTGAGTTCATCTTTCCATGTTCTTGTGAAGTGTACTACTCACTTCCATTACTCTCAGTTTTTCTCAGTCAGCTTGCAGAGATGATTTCTCTGAGCTTGGTGCATCATTTTCTGTGATTAAACTTGCTAAAGTTAGCTCTATACGTCTACTATATGCTCACAAATTTTCATGTCATTTGGATGTTGCAATCTTCAGTTATGTTTAGTTGAAGTCAATAGTGTCTATGTTTTTTCACTTCTCTGTCAGGTACCCGACTTTTTCACTCATCTTGTCAGAGGTGTTTCTCAGTGGTTACTTATCCAAATTCAGTGATTTAAAGCTTGTTGGATTTAGCTTACAGTCTAGTATAACCATGAAAATGTTCATAATCATTGAATTCCTAAATTTTGAGTTATGTTGATTTTTCTGCTCACTAGTCTCAGACTATAGCAGCCCATGAAAATCGGGATGATGTCATCAGTTGTTAAAACTCATTCTCAGTGTGTGGTTCATTATTTTTTATGAGATTACTCTTGAAAGTTAGCTCTTTAAGTTACCTAGACTTCCCCAAGAGTAATTAAGCTAATTGCTGCTGTGCTCAGAGAATTATGTAAAACACTGGACAGGTGTATGAACCAAGAATAGCAAGTTTTCACCTCTGAGCTAACTCCAACTTATCTGTTTTGATCTATCTTTTTGAGAGTGATCTTCCAAGGTACATAGGGTGTCTAATACATCCATTGGCAAGCTAAAAGGGCCCACCATATACTTCTGGAGTTCATTTGGTTGGTGTAGGTCAAGGATTTTGCAACACCTCTTCATCTTCAAGCACATACCTATCCATCTCTTCACAAGAATGTTGCTCATGCTTTCTGCACCTTCCAAATACAATAAGAGAACATTCATTTCATTAAGAATGTTGTTCATGCTTTCTCTTATATACATATTATTTCTCTCAAACAAATCATTTTGTTGGGGTGTCTATTTGCATGTTTTGATCCTTTTATCTTGCAAGAAGTCACAAAATTCATTGGAAAAATACCCTCCCCTCCATATGACCTTAGTGTTTTGATGTAGCATTTTGATTCTTCTCTAATTGAGCTTTGAACCTCCTAATCATGTCAAACACTTTTGCCCTTTGTTTGATGCAATACAACCATACCTTCTTTGAGGAGTCATCTTTAGATGTCATAGATTATTTGATACCTACAAGGAAGGGCTCCTTTGTTGTTCCCCGTACATATGTGTGCACAAGGTCTAGCACTCCATATAATTAATCTACTTGAATGGTTGCTTAGTTGATTTGCCAAGATGGAATACTTCACACTTAATGTAATATTTGTAATGTGAAATGAGGTAGTCCTGATATGATTTCCATGGTCTCTAAAATCTTGATTCTTTGAATTTTGATATGGTTACATATCTTTTGTAATAGATCCAAATCTCCAATCTTCTTGTCTCCATAGGTGATGAACATGGTCTTATTGCTTTCTCCTTGTAGAAATTGTTCTTTACTTCTTAGCTTTTCCTATCATCTCATAACCATTCATTGGATATTCTATGAAGTATCACTTGTGATTGAGCTTCGCTTGATAACCTCTTTCTACCATATACCCAACAAAGTTTAGATTCTTAGTGATGGTGGGACTATGTAGTACCTCAGATAAGCTTCTTACTTTGGGATTTCTTTCACACTTAAGGTCTCATATTTTTTGAATCTCATGGTATAATTTTTCACCTCTCTCCACATATCCTTTTTTCTTGGATGCTTGAAGATTATTAAGAAACTCTTCATTTCTTGACATGTAGTTACTAAATCCACTATGTATGTACCATACTTCATCATGGGACTTAGCTTCATTACTATGTCTCAGGGTTAACAAATGCTCATTTTTTATGTGTTTGATGCGTTAGCTACCTTAACCTCTTTAGATGTTCCCTCCTTGATTTTGATAGAAATCCTTGGCATAGTGCCTTTGCCTACCACATTAGTAGCATCATGTTCATTTGTAGTTTCGGCTACATCCACATCTACCTCCTTTACCTCTGCTGCTTCCTCTTCCCCTTGAGGATTGACCTTCATGTTGATTGGATTGGCTCCATTGATTGCTTTGGTTGCCTTGTTGTCAATTTCTTCTACCTCCTCCTCTTGATTCACCTCGAACTTGTCTGCCTCTTCCCCCTTTTCCTTCTTAGAAAAGTCAATATTGGCTTCCTTTCACATGTTTCCCACGTGATTATGCTCTTTTCTCACCATAAAAGAGGCACGTTAAGATTAACTCCTTAAATAGCCAAAGGTGCCAGAAGTCTTCCATTTTCCATTTTCTCTAATCCCATTTAAAGTGTGTGTACCAAAATCAACATGGTCTGTCAATAGGATGTGTGGACACAATCTAATCCCATTTAGAATGTGTGTACACATCCTATTGACCAAAGTGCATCTACGATCTCCTTAACCTTAAAAATTAACTCAATGATGCTTCGGTTGAATGACTACACAAATACATACATACATACATACACACACATGCACACACACACACACACACACACATATATATATATATATATATATGTATATATATATATATATATATATATATATATATATATATATATATATATATATATATATATATATATATATATATATATATATATATATATATATATATCATAAACATACATATACATACACACACACATCTATATATATACATATACATATACATATACATATACATATACATATACATATACATATACATATACATATACATATACATATACATATACATATACATATACATATACATATACATATACATATACATATACATATACATATACATATACATATACATATACATATACATATACATATACATATACATATACATATACATATACATATACATATACATATACATATACATATACATATACATTTACATATACGTATACATATACGAATACATATATACATATACGAATACATATATACATATACGTATACATATACGTATACATATATGTATACATATACGTATACATATACGTATACATATACGTATACATATACATATACATATACATATACATATACATATACATATACATATACATATACATATACATATACATATACATATACATATACGTATACATATACGTATACATATACGTATACATATACATATACATATACATATACATATACATATACATATACATATACATATACATATACATATACATATACATATACATATACATATACATATACATATACATATACATATACCTATACATGTACGTGTACATATACGTGTACATATACGTGTACATATACGTGTACATATACGTGTACATATACGTGTACATATACGTATACATATACGTATACATAAACGTATACATATACGTATACATAAACGTATACATATACGTATACATAAACGTATACATATACGTATACATATACGTATACATATACGTATACATATACGTATACATATACGTATACATATACGTATACATATACGTATACATATACGTATACATATACGTATACATATACATATACATATACGTATACATATACGTATACATATACGTATACATATACATATACATATACATATACATATATGTATACATATACGAATACATATACATTTACGTGTACATATACGAATACATATACATATACGTGTACATATACGTATACGTACACATATACATATATGTGTACATATACATATACATAAACGTGTACATATACATATACATATATATATACATATACATATACATATACATATACATATACATATACATATACATATACATATACATATACATATACATATACATATACATAT
This sequence comes from Ceratopteris richardii, assembly GCA_020310875.1. Taxonomy (NCBI): domain Eukaryota; kingdom Viridiplantae; phylum Streptophyta; class Polypodiopsida; order Polypodiales; family Pteridaceae; genus Ceratopteris; species Ceratopteris richardii. The sequence continues at coordinate 24,311,985 of CM035418.1, read as the reverse complement.
ACATATACATATACATATACATATACATATACATATACATATACATATACATATACATATACATATGCATATACATATACATATACACATACATCTACATATACATATACATATACATATACATAAACATATACATATACATATACATATACATATACATATACATATACATATACGTATACGTATACGTATTGTTGGTGCATTTTACCCAAGCCTACATGCTTGATATGCTTGATATTATCCTCATTTGTAAGTCACATGAGTAGTCATGTGAACACCTCTTGTAAAAGAGTTCATTTTTATCTCTTGTAATTGAAAAAAAAAAAAAGGAAGAGTATAGCTTACCTCATCCATGATGTAAAAGAAAAGTCGTGGCCCTATCTACCTAAAATCACGAATTTTGGAGCTGAGGGAATATCTCCTAACTTTGGGGATCACTTTTAGGTGGAGCCATTCGAATTCGAATTCAAAACTCCCTCCAAGAATAGCTATAAAAGGAGCAAGAAGGAAGAGGCGATTAGCAAGCCTTGTACGTGACCACTTCATGTCATTTTGTAGAGATTGAAGAGCTTACTCCATAGCTCTATCATTCTACTCCCATTGTGCAAAGATTCATTGCCAATGTGGTTGTAATCATATGTGAATCTATACATTTATCATCATCTACTTCTCTGTTTTGTTCTCTGCTATACTCACTCAGAGCAGTAACTTCAGAAGGTCATATCTCGAGTTCTACTGAACCTTTTTCAGTGATTTAACTTGCGTGGGATAGCTTGTACTGTCTAATTTGTGCATATAAATTTTCAAGGTCATTAAATTAATACTTTTGGAGCTATATGCATTTTACTGCGTACTAGTCTATCTCTGCAGAGCCCCGAGAATTGTGGGAATGTTCCAGAAATTGATGAAACTTGTTCTCAGTGCTCAGTCCATCATTTGAAGTGTTTTAACTTGTATTGGGAAGCTTGCTAAGTCTATTTGCGATGCCCAAAAGGAATTTTTCTAATTCCTACCAGGTTGAGAGCACTGTTCATTTTTTCCAGCAGGTGTATGTCCAAAAATAGCAAGTTTTGGGAGCTAGTCATTTCGCAACTAGTCTGTCTTGACTTAAACTTTTGGGATACATGTTCCAAAGTGCTTGGCTGATATTTTGGTGGATTTAAGAAGCTCAAAGGGTCTACTAATAAACTTTGAAGTCTCAGTTGGCTGGTGTGAAGCTCGTTGTAGCACCTACTCATCTTTGGATTGCATCCACCATCTCTCTTCACAGTGGTATCAGAGCATAGTCAAGCAACATGGGAGATGGATTTCCATCAACAATTGACAAATTGGAGCGAAAAAACTACCCAGCATGGTCTCTAAGGATGGAGGCTTACCTTCAAGGGAGGAATCTATATGGATTCATATCCGGAGATGAAGCAATGCCAACCATGAGGAACAAAGGGCAACCATCACATGAAGAAGTGGAAGGACTTTCGAATTGGTGTTCGAAGGATGCACTTGCAAGGTCCTATATTCTAAACTCAATCTCTGATTTTCTTTTACCTCATGTCAAGGGATGCAAGACATCAGGAGAGACCTGGAATGCACTTGCTTCTTTCTTCTCTTCCAACACTCGAGCAAGGAAGAACCAATTGTGGATGGAGTTCACAACAATGAAGAAAAGTCCGAAGCAAAATGTGATTGATTATGTCACAAAGATGAAGGAGATTTCTGACCAACTTGGAAGCATTGGAGAGGTAATTGAAGAGGAGCAAATCATAAGACAAATCATGAATGGAATCAAAGCAGACGACAAGTGGGAGTCATTCACAACAACCATGGATTTATACATGGATATGCATGTACGCGACCTCAACACACTCATGGGCCAACTCTTCACTCATGAAGCAAAGATTAGCAAAGGTGGTGAGTCCTCAAGAGGTAATCAAACTTCTGCCTTATATTCTGATAAAGCTAAGGTCAAGGACAACTCAAAGAATAGAAAGAATGAAGATGAAGGAAGCTCTTTCCAAGCAAACTTTGCAGGTAGAGGAAGAGCTAGAGGAAGAGGCAGAGGTGGAAAGCAAGGCAGGGGGAGATTCCAATCATCTCAACCTTGCAACATATGTGGCTTATCTAACCATACTACTGAAGAATGTTTCAGGAATCCAAGGAACTCAAGAGGAAGAGGATTCAATAGAGGTGGCTATGGATCAAATAGAGGTAGATACAATGGAGGCTACAACAACAACAACTACTACAACAACAATTACAACAACAACAACAACTATCAAAGTGGCCATAGAGGAAGAAGAGATTACAATAACTATGCAGAGGACCAAAGTCAAGAAGATTCATTATTGATTATGAATCTATCAGCGAAGAAGGGTAAGGATGATGATCACATATTTTACATTGATTCAGGATGCTCGAACCATGTAGCAGGAAATGTGGCTTTACTTTCTGATTTGGAAGATCCTCATAACAAGCATGAAGTGCAGACAGGAGATGACACAAAGCACTCAGTGGAGAAGATAGGTAATGTGAAGACATCAGATGGGAATATGAACCTCTTAAGCAAAGTCTTGTATGTCCCTACAATTACCAAAAATTTAATAAGTGTTGGACAGATTGTTGAAAAAGGATTGCAGGTTAGATTCAACCGATTTGGAGCATATGTTGAAGACCCAAGGCAAGGCTTTCGAAGGATTGCCAAACGAGAAAAGACAGGAAGGCTGGAAGATACAAAGAACATAGCTTTGTTTAGCTATGGATCTCAAACTCTAACAGAGTTGGAGATATGGCACAAAAGGCTTGCTCACATTGGTGAGAGGACACTCAAACAGATTTGCAGGGACCAAAGTGTACTTGGTTTGCCTAATATCACAAGGCAACACATGATATATAAGTGTGAAGCTTGTCAACTCGGCAAGGCTCAGAGACAACCTTTCAATAAGAAAGGATATATGTATCAAAATCCTTTGGATCTAGTGCACACGGATGTGTGGGGTCCAAGTAAGGAGCCATCTATATCAGGCTCAAGATATTATGTGTCTTTCATAGATGATTGTAGCAGGTGGACCATTCTGTTTTTCATGAAGCACAAGGATTAAGTGTTTAATTGCTTTAAGAAGTATATTGCTCTTGTTGAAAATCAAACAGGTAGGACTTTGAAAAGACTCAGATCAGATGGTGGAGGAGAATACTTCTCTTCTGAATTTGATGCCTTCTTGCATGAAAGAGGCATTAAAAGGGAAGTCACTACAAGGTATACACCCGAACTCAATGGTGTAGCAGAGAGGAGGAACAGAGCTATTGTTGAAGCTGCAAGGTCCATGCTCAACGAAAAGGGATTGCCAAACTACCTATGGGCAGAGGCTGTGTCTACAGCCACATATCTCATAAATAGACTTCCATCTAAGTCACTAGATGGAACCACTCCATATGAAGTGTGGAATGGAAGAAGACCTAGTCTAGAGCATTGTAAAATCTTTGGATGCTTAGCCTATGCTCACATTCCTTCTCAAGTAAGAGGGAAATTGGATCCCAAGGTAGAGAAGTGCGTATTTATTGGTTATGACCAAAACCAAAAAGGATATAGATTGTACAATCCAACCAATAAAGGATTTTCTGTGAGTAGAGATGTAATTTTTGATGAAAACAAATCATGGTTTGATGATGACAAGAAAGTGAAGCTGCCGTATGACTTGGAT
>CM035418.1:24298290-24303290 GCA_020310875.1 Ceratopteris richardii | reverse complement strand
TGCACATACATATATATATACATATACATATACATATACATATACATATAATGTTTAGGTGAAGATCGTGTTTTTTAGGATTGTGACTCAAAATCATGAGATTTTGGTCAAAATCACGATTTTTTGAAAGTTTGTCCGAAGATCGTGTTTTTCACGATCCTAAATCAAAATCGTGAGATTTTGGTCAGAATCACGATTTTGTGAATGTTTAGGTGAAGGTCGTGTCTTTTACGATCCTGACTCAAAATCATCAGATTTTGGTTAGAGTCAGGATTTTGTCAAAGTTTGTCTGAAGATCGTGTTTTTCACGATCCTGACCTAGGTTGCATTATTCGTTATTCGCCAATTTGTTTATTCATGAATAATTATAGAATTTTATGGCAAACCCCCATTATTCGACCAAATTATTTGGTGCCACATCAGATTATTCGGAGATGAGTGAATACTTTTTGCACGGTAATTCGACAATTTTTGATCGAATGTGCTTTCGATCAAAAAAGTTTTCAATCAAAAATTTTATTGATAAAAAATTCTTTGATCGAAATAAATTTTGATGGAAACAAATTTTGTCGAATATTTTTTATAAAACAACACAATTAGAGTCATTTTTCATAAGAGTTACTTTGTTTTTTACGAACTTACGGTGACATAAATAGAATGAAGTATAAACTCTTGCTATACATATTAACTTTCGCACATTTTTTTGCAAATTATAAACTATTGTGATTGTTGGCTCAACATTGATTCTTACTTCACATTAGTATATGTATGTATGTGTATGATTGTGAGTAATATGTATTGTGATTGTTTGAATCAATATTGATTCTTACTTCATAATAGTATATGTATGTGTATTTGAGTGTATAATTGTGAATGAAATCTATTGTGATTGTTTCATTCAACAATTATTCTTATTTCACAATAGTATATGTGTGTGTGTATGATTGTGAACAAAAATGTATTGTGATTTTTTTAATCAGTATTGATTCTTACTTCACAATACTATGTGTATGTGTATGTGTATGTGTGTAAATGTTATATGATTGTGAGTGAAAATATAATATGATTGTGTATGTGCATGTATATGTGTGTGTATGATTGTGAATTAAAAACTATTGCAATTGTTGGAAAAGATTTTATATTTTCTTTTATAATTCAAGGGTTCAAAAGGTATTAATAAGTGAAGATCAAAGGCATCCGTGGCTACATATCAGCTAAGAGAAGGTTCTTGCTGTATCAATTCAATATAACTTCAAAGATCTATAGATCTTCTTTAGAAAGTTGTATTGTATTGATACATTAAGAGCTTTCTCTTAGCTGAGATGTTGGGCCTTGGCATCAAGACAATACCATTAAGAGGGATTTGTTGGCAGGAAAGAAATCAATTTGTTGAAACAATAGTATCGAGAGGGATGGCAAAGTTTTGATAGAAGTCGACTTATGCACTTGATCCTTGGATACTTATGATAAAAAAGATGCAAACAGGTAAAAAAAGATTTTACTTTTTATGATATAGTTTAGTATTTTTTCTAGCATATAATAATGAATGTGCATATGCATGTGTATGTATGCATGTACATATGCATGTGAGTATGTATGCATATGTGTGTGTATGTATGCATGTGATATGTGTTGACACGATGTAAACTGCGAAATTCGCCACGCCACAAGAACTAAGCTAGAGTGATATTAGAACACCTCTATAATCATCAGTAGCTTAGCAATCTTTCTGAAACTGAAAACTGTATAACTATGTTTAGTGAAATCTGAAAATTCACTTTACAGAAAACTTTTCCTTTCCTTCAGGCTTCAATTCTGATCTGATTTACTTCAATCTTTACAATTCTTTGTTTTCTTACTGTTAGATATTCTTCTTGCCACTTAGATGTGCCAAAATTGTGTTTTAAACTCACCGGAATATCACTGGAACTTCATCGGACTGTTACCGGAATGTCACCGTAATCTCACCGTAATATTACCAGAATGTTACTGGAATCAACAGCCATTTTGTTTGTAGTTACTTCAAATGATTGTAAATGAAGTAAGGAATTGTCAATGAATGAACTCTATCTGAAGTTTGAGGAAAAACTTCATCAGTTTTGGATGCCTTTACTGTCAGATGCAGTACTGTGCGTACATGTCCCGTTTCACAAAACTCTTTTGATCAACTTATAGTGGAGACTAGTAGCTTCAAAATAAGCTATCCCTCATGAAAAACTTTATACTATATTGTGAGATCTAACTTGTAGAAGTACCATAAAATGTGCGCCAAGAAAACAGTAACTGTTAACTAACTTTCACAGTAACATGAAAATACTTAGATTTTTTCACACAAGAAGAATGCGCTCAAATCCTTCTACACAAACATGCGTTTTCTATTAGAGAAGATGTGTACAGAATGGCTTGGCCTCACTTTGCTCATAGCCATGGAAAACTCTCCTATACTGAGTAGTTCTTCCTTACCATCTCTCTTACAGATGAATACCCAACATTTCAGGTTCTACTATTCATCTCTACATACACGCACTTCCTTCTACTCTATGCACTCTCTCTCTATTTCCTTCAGCCTTCTCAACCTCTCTTTTATTATGATCTTCTAACTCATTTATATACATATTTGTTCCGAAATTCAAAAACTCGTAATTCTGGAAGTTTCTATGCACTATATTACAAGCGTGAATTTGTCCCTTCACTAAGGCTTGATTTTCTGAATGCTTTGTTTCTGCTTCTCTTCGTCTTCCTTCATCCTTCATATGTCTTTATGTCTTTTATGTCTAATTAGTGAGTTATTCTTCAACAGCTCCCCCTCAATCACTAATTAGCATCCTCTGATCTTTCATATATTCTTCTTTTCTTTTATTCCTACCATTTCTTTGAATCTGCATGTCGTTACTCCATCCAAGCTCTTTGTCAAAATATCTGCAACGTGATCTTTTGTAGGAGTGTATACTATTTCAATCTCCTTCTCCATTACCTTTTCCCTCAAGAAATGGTATTGAATCTCTATGTGCTTTGTTCTTGCATGAAACACTGGATTTGCTACAAGATACAACAAAATCATATTATCTCCATGTATGATAGGTATACCTTGATCAATTCCCAAGCTTTTGAACAAGGTCTGCATCCATATCACTTCTTTAGCTGCTTCCACAAGTCCTTTATATTCTGTTTCAGTTGATGATAAAGCCACTGTATGCTACTTCTTTGAACACTAGCTGACAAGCTTATCTCCTAGGTATATCATATACCCATGTGTTGACCTTCTATCATCTTGACTTCCTGCCCAGTTTGAGTCACTGTATGCTCTCAACTTTATATCTGATGTAAAAGGATAATATAATCCTTCCTTTATGGTTCCTTTTAAATATCTAAGAACTCTTTGTCCTGCAACCCAATGTTGATCCTTCAGACAATGCATAAACTGTGAGAGAACTCCCACTACATAACTAAGATCTGGTCTTGTTAGTGTAGCATAGATCAAACTTCCCACTAAAGATTGATACTTCCTCATATCTTTAAACTCTGCACCATCATATTTGTTGAGTTTATGATTTACCTCAAGTGGTGTTGAGGCTTCTCTGCAATTCTCCATGTTAAACTTCTTCAGTAAGTTGAGAAGATATCTTTCTTGCGGAACATATACACCATGATCTATATATGTGACTTCCATTCCAAGAAAGTATGATAACTTTCCTAGATCGCTGATCTTGAACTCTTTCTCAAGCAATCTCTTTACCTCCTTGATTCCTTCATCTGAAGTACCTGTGATTATAATGTCATCTACATAAATACAAATGTAGATCATACCTTTATCTGTTCTCTTAATGAGTAGACTTGCATCTGCCTTTGAACTTTGGTATCCAAGATCATTGAGATACTTCACAAGCCTGTAATTCCAAGCTATTGGAGCTTGCTTTAATCCATAGAGTGCTCTTCTTAATCTGCAAACATGATTTGGGTAACTGAAACTTACAAACCCTTCAGGTTGTTCCATGTAGACTTCATCTGATATATATCCATTTAGAAATGCATTCTTTATATCCAATTGACTTAGCTTCCATCCTTTTGATGCTGCTATAGCAACCACTGTCCTTATAGTTGGCATCTTTGCCACTGGACTGAATGTCTCATCATAATATATGCCATGTGTCTGAGCATAACCTTTGACTACCAGTCTAGCTTTGTATCTGGCTATTCTTCGATATGCAAGCTTCGTAACTTTGTAAACCCATTTATTTCCAATCACTTTCTTACCATTTGGTTTTGGAACAAGTTCCCAAGTCTTGTTCTCCTCAAGCGCATTGAACTCCTCCTTCATTGCTTCTTCCCATTGTTTCTTACCTTTTGCTTCAGTATAATTATGAGGTTCTTCATCTTCCTTTACTAAATAAGCATAGTTTTTCTGAGCCAAATAAGAAGTATCATAGGAATACCTTGTTGGTTGTTTCCTTAATCTGTTTGACCTTCTTGGTTCATACTCTTCATGTGTATCTGAATACACGTCTTCATCAAATCTCGGTCCATCTTCATTTCTTATGGTTGATCCAAGTTTGGATGAACTTGCCTGCATATAATTTCATCTCCATTTACCTGCATATGTGATTTACCTTTTTCGTTACTTCTTACCTCTTCTTCAAATGTTTCATCATTATGCTCTTTATTTGCATACCAACTCTTTTCTTCATCAAATGTCACATCTCTGGAAATAATAAACTGTTTGGTTAAAGGATTCCATAGTCTATAACCCATCTGCTTTTAATCATATCCAATGAACACGTATTTTTCAGCTTTTGGTTCAAGCTTATGTCTAAGTTGTGATGGTACATAAGCATAAGCAACTAATCCAAACGCTTTGCAATGATCAAGTGTTGGTTTCTTACCCATGAAGCTTCATAAGGGATCATTCCATTTAAAGTTGCACATGGTAATCTGTTTACAAGATATGTGGTTGTATTTACAGCCTCAGCCCAAAGATAGTTTGGACAATTCTTCTCCTTTAA
>CM035418.1:24218290-24290790 GCA_020310875.1 Ceratopteris richardii | reverse complement strand
CACCATGCTTTAATCATCCATTTTGCTAAAAGTTTGTTAGTCATGCACATGATGTCTAGGATGCCAAGGCCCCCACTATCTCTTTGGCTAGAGAAAATGAACCACTTGATTTTGGGCACTCCCCTCCTATTGTGATTGACTGTCCAAAGGAAGTTTCTGCAAATTCTTTCTAGTTTGGATAGCTCTTGCTCTTTCAGCCTCCAACAAGAGAGGAAGTAAATAGTAGACGAAATAAGAAATGTGTTGATAACCATTACGCGACCAGCAAGATTGATTTGCATACCTCTCCAATAGTTTAGCTTGCTTTTGAGTCTCCCCAGGAACCAGTTCCACCGCTACTCCATGGAGACACCAAAACCCAAGGGAATCCCAAGAAGCCAAAAAAATTGGCCCTAAGGAATGAGTTGATAGCCATAATTACACAAAAGGTCAGGTTGGATCCCGATAATAGCTCTGAAAGTGGTCTTAGAGTGGTTGATTTTTTATCTAGAGGCTTCATAGAAAGTGTTTAGGCACCTCCAAAACGTCTCCAGGCTGGTACTATCGTTGTGGACAAACATTTTCATATCATCGACAGAAAGTCTCATGGTGATCTGGCCATGGTCAAGAGGCAATTGGAGGCCTTTGATATTGCCTGCTTCCACCTCATGAACCACCAGCCAGCTAAGCCCTTCTGTGGCAATGGCAAAGAGAAGGGGATCCAAAGGGCACCCTTGCCTAATCGATCTTCTAAGTTTGATCACCTATGACAGTTGGCCATTAACATTAACTTGCATCGATGCATTTTCCAAGAGGGTCGAGATCATCTTGGTGAATTTTTTACTGCATCCAAGGTCTTTAAGTGATTGTAGAATATAATCCCATTCCAACTGGTCGTAAGCTTTGTCAAAGTCAATCTTGGGGAAAACCACATTTTGTCTTGACTCATTCGTGAAGTCGAGACATTCCCAAATGTCTATAATGGCTTCCAGAATAGACCTGCCTTTGACGAAACCTTTTTGGTCTTCGCTTAACCAAGGTCTTAGATGGTTGGAACTTCTGTTCGCTATGACTTTGGCAATGATCTTATATCCCGTTTGGAGCATTGCAATCGGACGCTAGTTCTCAATTTTGTTCTTTTCCCCTTTTTTGTGTATTAACTTGATGATGCCATTGTTTAGAAAAGTTGGAAGTGTGCCAAACTCAAGTGCCTCTTGCCAGACCAGACAAAGAGGGGTGGTGACCACCAACTTGAAGGACTTAAAGAACTCATTAGTGAGCTTGTTTGGCCCTAGTCTTTTACCACTAGGGAGAGCATCAATGACTTCAATTATTTCATCTTCTGAGATAGGGGCATCAAGCAGGGGATGGAGATTGTGTGGGATCCTATGAGAGGAAACCCTAGATATGGCTGCCATGCACTCTCGTCTGTGGAGGAGATGGGGTTCGACATCCCCAGGAGTCTTGTAAAGTATACTCCTCAATGATTTCTAAGTTTTCTTCTTTCGTATTGCATACATCTCCATTTGAGTCTAGCAGTAGGGGAATCGAATCTCTGTTTTGTTTCCTTGTAAGGATGCAACACATCTCTTTGGTGGGCTTGTCAGCTTTGCCAGCCCACCACTCCTTAAAGAATACTTGAAAATTTTTCCTTTGTATTTCTTCCTCGTATCTCAACAGATCTCTGATTTTTCATAGACCTCTCTGCGATTGAGCTTTTCCTTTGTTCACCTCCTCCTGAAGCCTCTAGAGTCTATGATAAAGGGCTTCTCTGCATGCCTGCCAAACAGACTCGAGCATCTTCTTGGTTATAATCATGATCTATCATGACTTATCAACTGCACATCTCCAGCACTTGGCTAAGGGCAAGCAAGAGGTGAATGCCTCCTTCTACACTTCAACAATTTCTTGATGGATGGAGGGGAGAGAGAAGGAATTCTGGCAAGCATGCAACCAAGGAGCCTTACGGATTTTAGTGAGAGGTTAGAAGGCAATGATGATCGGGTAGTGATCAGAGATCGCAAGGTCAGTGCATTGCTAGAGGGAAGGGTGGCCCCACTCTTGAATAATGTTCTGGGCAATGTAGCTTCTATCTAGTCTAACTTTCCTCAGGTCCTTGCTTGCTTGGAGATTTGACCAAGAAAAGCCTTCGAATCTTTGAATTCGACCAAATCCAAGTGCAGTTTGGTTTTGTCCCATGTTTCTTTGTCCCGACAGTCGATAACCCGGCCCTTGTCGTTCCATCTATCCATAGGGTTCTCCACCATATTGAAGTCGCCACAAATTAGAACATTATGGGGGAGAGAGTCCAAGGAGGCCTAGGTGTTCAGTCTCTCCAACTCCCCGTTAAGGGCATACATAGAAACTAGAGTAAATCGAAAGGGAGCACCAAAGGAAATGACAATCCATCGATGACTCTAGTCTTCACAGGAGTTCTCAAGCTTTCCAAACTAGAATTGATTTATACCGATTACCATCCCACCGGACACCCGGGGGTGCGACGTCGAAATCCAAACATGGGTTGGGGAGACATGCCTAAGCCATTCTCGAGGTCTATTCCATCGATTTTAGTCTCTTGAATATAGATAAATTCTGGGTTTAGGCTAATGTCGCAAAGCCATTGAACAATGATGGTCACTCTTGAGGGGTCTATTAGCTCTCTAGCATTTAATGAGATGATGATCATTGTCATAAGTTACCCTCTTAGCGGGAGGGGGCCTTATCCTTTCTCTTCTTGGATTCATCTTTCTTTTTTGTCGGGAGAGGGTCCCGGCTTAGAAATTTTTTCTTGTGGGGGCTTTTCTAGGGAAGTTGATTTTTTTTCTTGTGGGGGCTTTTCCAGGGAAATTTGCTCATCAACATCCAAAAGATGTTGATTAACCTCTTTGAAGTCCTCATCAAGAATCCACACATCTTCAATCCCATGCTTTCCTTGTTTCGATTGTATAGTGGGTGTTGGTCCTAAAGGTTTCTAAACATTCTCTATGTTTTGTTATGTGATCTTGATAATTACCTCCTCAAGGTTTCTTTTTGGAGGAACCATGGAAGAGATCTTATCCAATAACTATTGGGTGACTTCAAGCATTTTTCTACATATCTCCATTTGATCTACATCAAGATAATTACAAGAATGATAGTTATCATGTTGGTCTGGTAGTTATACTTCGTGAATATGGGCTAGATATACCTATAAGAGCATATTTAAATCTTTCATTTTTATAACTATAACTTTGTTACTCCATGTAGGCTCTAGCTTTGATCAATCATTGCATGCTACTCTTGATGTTAGACATAGATCCAAGGTGCATCATATATGAGTGTCTTGGAACAAGAGCATGAGTTGCTAAGGTTCCTAGCTCAAGGGTTATCCTAAGGTTCCACTTTAGAATGTAGAGTGAGTGTGCATGACAACCACATGTCATAGCAGAGCACTGTAGAAGCTTTCTAATCTTGGAGCAAGAGGATGAATAAGATGGGAAGAGAGTAGCACACATGTCATTTTTCAAGCCTCTTTGTGAGAAGTCTCTATCAAAGCTTAAATTCAAGATCATGATCAAGAGAGTGAGAAAGAGCTATTCTTGGCATGTGGATATTTTTTCAAGCATCTCTCCATCGAACTTCTTCCTTTCTCTCCCTAAGGGAGCTGAAGAGTCAAGAAGCTATGGCGTGCTCATGTTCTATAGCAAAAAGGAGCTTATACGCTGCCTCATTTGGCCGCTCGTTCACCCACCCAAGTCCACAACACTATGAAGAAGACGATGCCCTTGGGCAGCCCGAACTCCTACGTGCTGCTTGAGAGGAGAGAGTGAGATAGCTCACTTGCCTTCTCTCCCCCTTGTGTTCATGGAATATGAGGTATGATGTACATTTTATACCCGCATAAGGCGCTCTAAATTTTTCATGTCGGATAGAAAAACAATACACATGCGTATATCTGGATGTCTTATCGTCCTCCTTCAGCTTCCCGTCTCTTGAGAGCTTCATTTTCCTTCTTTATGAGGTTTCTATGAGCGTACATAGGTGGATTGAAATTGCTATAGATTCTACACTTCAAGCCCTTTCTTTTCAGTGGATCTATGCTATATTTTAGCCTTTCAAAGTCATCTCTGCATAAGCTTTTAGATGCTTGTTGACTAACAAGGGACTCATTTTGAGTGACTTAATTGATCATTCATGGGATTTAGGAGTTCCTAATCACATCTAGCACCACTTGGGCTATGAATGCATTTATTATTATACCTTGGCATTATATTTTTTTATATGAAGTACATTTATTTGGATGCTTTTTGCATCATAATCTATAATTGTGCATTGTTTTCTCTTCCAATCTTATGAAACCAACATCCGCATGTGCATCAAAGTCAATTTTGATATTACTTCATCTCTCTACATGAAGAATCTACACTAACTTATATTGGTTCATAAGAGCATGCATAGTTCATTTTTGTGTAATTTAAGATCTTTTTACATGTATTGGAGCAAGAAAAGACATTGTTATGAGTGCATGTAGTGCCCAGCAACACATGTTGCAATTTTATTTTTTTTTGGTTTCTATTGATAAGAAAGTGGCTTACTCACTAGTAGGCTTATGCCTATCATTGTATCATGATTATTAATTCTTTTCGGCTTCATTTTCATGGGAAAATATTGCCAATATTTTTGTAGCCACATGGCATTATACGTCATGAGAGAACAAGAGAAATATTATCTTGTATAAGAGAGAGGAAGTCTCATGTGTGAAACATAATTAAAATCTTGTTAAGTAATTTAAGTAAGGAAGAAGATCCATTAGTGGACACATGCATACATAGATCGTATAATTTCTAGAAATGTGAAGTGCATGATGCAGTTTTTGTCTATAGAAGACCATTTCATCTATAACCAAGATAAGTTATGGTGAGCACAAACTATGTGGTAAAAGCAATGAGTAGAAGAAGTTTTTCTTTTAGAAAGTAAATGACAAAGATAGATGATCTTTTTCATTTTCCTCTAGGTTGGGAATAGTTGGAGGATGGAGGCCTTAGAGCAACCAAAATTTTCTCCAAGATAAATTTTAGATGAAGTGGCTTGATGAATACTAGAAGCTATGTCTAAAAGAGACAAATGAATAATTTTAGAACATCTAAGTATAGATTGCAAAGAAATATGTATCTTGAAAGATGCCATAAGAGTTCTTGATGTAAGTTAGTACACTAACTTCAAGATTCTATACTTTAAATAGTTTTTAAAGTACAAGAATAAGAGACTAAGTGTGCGTCTAGTTGTTGGACACACAAGAAACTAAGTATACTAGTCATTGTTGGAACATAAAGCTTACACTATGCTTGAGGTGGATTTGATCTACATCAAAGGCTATCACATCGAAAGAACATCCGTTGGAGAGTTCTTTTTCATATGCTCATTTATTGTATTTTTTTGAGAGATTCTTGATGGTTCATTTACCATTGTAAAAGCCTTGAGCTTTACACATGTAAAGGTAGAAAGATAGAGCCCAAATCCCACGAATTTGTGGTGGTTGAAGTTGCATTCAATCAAGCAATCAATCACCTAAAAGTAGATCAAACTAGATCTTCACTTTTCCTAGATTTTAGGAAAGTGAATTGATTCCCTCAAACAACAATTCCCACCTTCATTTGAATTCAAATTCAACTTGTAAAAGTCGTGGAACACTCCTAGAGGCTATATAAGGACTTGAAATCACTTGTACATTACATGGAAGCAATATACATACACTTGTGACCATCATTGTCTTGCTCCTTCAATTCTCTACATCATCTTCTTCGCCAACAGTAATCTTGCAGAGGCTGCTGCTCTCTCTCTCTCTCTCTTTAGAGCTCCAAATTGAGTGCAAGATGACTCATTGGAAAGGTACAAGTGTCTAGTTTATGCTTATAAATTTTCATAGCATTTGGTTTAGTAGATTGGGAGCAATATCCGTTTTTCTGTCTCGAGGTCAATCTCTACGTATTCCTGAAAAATAGGAAGTACCACCGGTGAATGTCGCATTCATTCCTATAGCATATTTTGCTTATTCTTTATACTTTTGTGCATTCCATACACTCAACCCTATGTGTATCACTCCCATAAAAGGATTTTTTCTAATTGTAATCACGCTGGTTGCTATGGGCATTTGAAGTTCATTGTCTCTTCCATAGATAGTAAGTTTTTTGAGCTAGTCGACCAGCGAACCTATCTGTTTTGTATCGACTCATTCTCCTTGATGCTCCAAAGTACATAGTGTGTTTCTTTGCACTTATCGCATGCCTATAAGGTCTATTTGAGTCTCCATAAGCTCAAGGGCTGGTCTTGTGCCGGTTGGCTTGACCAAACTTCGTTGCTTCGAAACACACTTTTCTACCTTCGACAAGCTTCTCCAAGTTCTTTCAGTGGTATCAGAGCTAGATCAAGATGGATGACGGCTTTCCCTGAATGATCGAGAAGCTTGATCGACACAACTACGTGGCTTGGCAAATCAGAATGGAGGCCTATTTGCAAGGTAGAAATCTTTATGGAATCGTAGCAGGTGATGAAGCTATGCCTATTCCAAGATCCAAAGGAGGACCTACACAAGAGGAGACAGATAAGCTCACACTTTGGTGCGCAAGGGATGCTCAAGAAAGGTCATACATACTAAACTCTATCTCTGACTTTCTATTACCACATATTAGAGGATGTAAGACATCTCAAGAGACTTGGGATGCCCTCGAGACTTTATTTTCTGCTAGTACCAAAGCAAGAAAGAATCATCTTTGGAACGAGTTCAACCAAATGAAGAAGACACCTAAACAAACCATCACAGAGTTTGTTACCAAGGTCAAGGAGGTTGCGGATCAGTTAGCATCCATTGGAGAGCTGATTGAAGAAGAGGTCATCATGAGGCAAATTCTCAACGGCATTCGAAGTGATAAGCAATGGCAATCCTTCACGACGGCTTATGATCTCATCATGGATGTGCAAACTCCAGACTTCAACATCTTTCTTGGACAACTCTTCAATCAAGAAGCCAACAATAGCATAAAGGAAGGTAACTCTTATCATGGTAATTCAACTAGTGCTCTATATGCAGATAAGAAGGATAAGAAGCAAAAAGGCAAGAAGAAAGAAGAATATGAAGAAGAGACTTCTCAAGCCAACTTCGCAAGCAAGAGCAAGTGGAAAGGGAAGAAGAAAGGACCAAAGCGAGACAAAGCCAAAGGTCAAAATGTTCAACCTTGTGCCATATGTGATAAGACCAACCACACCACTCAGAATTGCTAGTTCATTGGGAAGACCCAGAAAGGAAGTGGAAGAGGTGGATATGGCAGCAATAGAGGCAGAGGTCGACACAACTTCAACAATAACAATAGAAGCTATAACAGAAGAGACTACAACACTTATTCAGAAGATCAACCACATGAAGACTCATTGCTCCTTATGAATCTAAGCCACAAAGAAGATAAAGAAGATGATCATTTGTTCTACATAGATTCAGGATGTTCGAATCATGTTGCAGGCAACATTGCTCTTCTATCTGATTTAGAAAGTCCAAAGCATAGACATGAAGTGCAAACAGGGGATGACACAAAGCACAATGTGGAGAAGATTGGTAATATCAAAGCTTCCAATGGCAGGACTAACATTCTGAGTAAGGTTCTCTATGTACCCACTATCACTAAAAACCTAATAAGTGTAGGCCAAATAGTTGAAAAAGGCTTGCAAGTTAGGTTCACCCAACATGGAGCTTTTGTGGAAGATCCATGTCAAGGCTTCAAGAAGAAAGCCCGAGGTGAGAAGAATGGTAGGCTCTTTACTTTTGAAGTAGGAGAAACCAGGAACATAGCTCTATTCAACTTTGATTCTCAAACCCTAAGTGAGCTTGAAGTGTGGCATAAGAAACTTGCTCATGTGAATGAAAGAACCTTGAAGGATATATGCAGGGATCAAAGTGTTCTAGGATTGCCGAACATATCAAAGCAACACATGATCAATAGGTGTGATGCATGTCAGATTGGGAAGGCACAAAGACAACCATTCAACCACAAAGACCAAATCCACAACAACTTATTGCACTTATTACATACGGATGTATGGGGACCAAGTCAAGAACCTTCATTGGCAGGATCAAGGTATTATGTCTCATTTATTGACGACCATAGTAGATGGACTGTTCTATACTTTATCAAGAGTAAGAATGAAGTGTTTGATTGCTTCAAGATGTATCTTGCACATGTGGAGAATCATATAGGTAGATCACTAAAGAAGCTCAGATCTGATGGAGGGGGAGAATACTTCTTTAAAGAGTTTGATGAGTTTTTGCAGGAAAAAGGTATCAAAAGGGAAGTGACTACTAGGTACTCTCCTCAACTAAATGGAATTGTAGAGAGGAGAAACAAGACATTGGTTGGATCAGCCCGAACAATGCTTGAAGAGAAGAAGTTGCCACATTATCTATGGGCAAAAGCTATTTCAACTGCTGTGTACCTTGTCAATCAACTACCATCCAAATCACTTCAAGGTTTGACTCCTTATGAAGCATGGCATGGAAGAAAACCTAGTCTTGGACATTGCAAGGTTTTTTGTTGTTTAGCTTATGTTCATGTACCATCACAAATAAGAGGTAAGCTAGATGAAAGGGCAACAAAGGTAGTGTTTATTGGATATGATTCAACTCAAATGGGTTACAGGTTCTTCAATCCTTCAACCAAGCAATTCACTACAAGTAGAGATGTTGTGTTTGAAGAACACAGGTCTTGGTATGATGAAGACAAACAAAAGGTAACACTACCATATGATCTTGATTCTAACTCTCATCAATTAGGAAGCAAGCATGATACACAGGTCCAGGATCCAAGAAGTGATACAGACGATGACCAAGATGAAAGGGAAAAGGACTACAAGCTATGGAAGTCAAGAGGCAAAGCAAAGATGCAAGAGATTGGAGAATGCTCCAAACAAGCACCTAGAAGATCAACAAGAGAGAAGAAACAACCAGAAAGGTATGGATATGATTCCACATTTGTTACAAAGCATTCAATATACTTGGCAAAAGACTCTATTTCAGAGGAACCCACAACCTATGAAGAGGCAAAGCGAAACCCTAATTGGGAAAAGGCCATGAAAGAAGAGATAGATGCATTGAAGGAGATGGACACTTGGGATTTGGTTCCAATGTCACCGAATCAAAAGGTAATTGGTTGCAGATGGGTATATAAAGTTAAAAGAAACTCAGATGGATCAGTTTGCAGGTACAAGGCAAGATTAGTTGCCAAAGGATGCTCACAAACTCATGGTATAGACTATGAGGAAACATTCTCACCAGTTGCAAAGATGACTACAATCAGAACATTGATAAGTGTAGTTGCTGCAAGGAATTGGAGACTCCTCCAACTTGATGTGAAAATTGCATTTTTAAATGGTTGGAGAAGTGAAGAGGTATACATGCCACAACCACCAGGTTTTGAAAACCCTAATCATCCATCTTATGTTTGCAGACTTAAGAAAGCATTGTATGGATTGAAACAAGCTCCTAGAGCTTGGAATTACAGGTTGGTTACATATCTTCAAGATCAAGGGTCCAAAGCTAGCAAATCAGATCCTTCTCTATTCATCAAAAGGGATCACAATGAGGTTATCTATCTATGTGTATATGTAGATGATATTATTGTGATAGGTGATGATCTAAATGGCATTCAAGGGATCAAAAGACACATGCAGGAGGAGTTCAAAATCAGTGACCTAGGTGAGCTGACATATTTCCTAGGTATGCAGGTGATATACACAGATGAAGGAATGTATTTGACTCAAAGAAGATACATTCAGGATCTTCTTCTCAAGTTCAAAATGGAGAACACTAAACTTGCAGGTACACCTTTGGAGATGAATCATAAACTTAGTGTTTATGAAGGTGAGAAAATTGAAGACATTAAAGAGTATCAAAGCTTGGTAGGTAGCTTGATATATGCTACTCATACAAGGGCAGACATCTCATATAGTGTGGGAGTGCTTAGTCAGTTCATGCACTCACCGAGAAGACCAGACATGGATGCAGCTAAGAGAGTACTTAAGTATCTCAAAGGTACAATCAACGAAGGTATATTCTATCCTTACTCTTCAGATTTGAATATAAAAATCTACTCAGATGCATATTGGGCACGAGCTAAGGATGATAGAAAAAGTACATCTGGTTACTTAGCATTTGCAGGTTTGAAGCTAGTGCCATGGAGTTCCAAGAAGCAACCAACAGTTGCTTTATCTTCAACTGAAGCAGAGTACAGAGGCTTGACCATAGCAACTTAAGAGGCAATATGGTTAAAAGCATTGTATACAGATTTGGGACTTGTGAGTTCCAAACCTCACATATTTGGAGATAATGTAAGTTCCATGCATCTAGCGGCAAATCCTATTTTCCATGCGAGAACCAAGCACATAGAAGTCCATTACCACTTTATGGGAGAAGCTCATGGCAAAGGAGATTGACATTTCTTTTGTTCCAACTGAAAAGCAAGTAGCAGATATGATGACGAAGGCACTTGATGGAATAAAGCTTTGTAGATTCAAAGCTATGGCAAGTATTCAACCTATCAGAGAATGAAGACTCAAGCATACTTTAGCTTGAGGGGGAGCTGTTGGAACATCAAGCTTACACTATGCTTGAGGTGGATTTGATCTACATCAAAGGCTATCACATCAAAAGAACATCCGTTGGAGAGTTCTTTTTCATATGCTCATTTATTGTATTTTTTTGAGAGATTCTTGATGGTTCATTTACCGTTGTAAAAGCCTTGAGCTTTACACATGTAAAGGTAACAAGATAGAGCCCAAATCTCACGAATTTGTGGTGGTTTAAGTTGCATTCAATCCAGCAATCAATCACCTAAAAGTAGATCAAACTAGATCTTCACTTTTCCTAGATTGTAGGAAAGTGAATTGATTCCCTCCAACAACCATTCACACCTTCATTTGAATTCAAATTCAACTTGTAAAAGTCATCAAACACTCCTAGAGGCTATATAAGGACTTGAAATCACTTGTACATTACATGGAAGCAATATACATACACTTGTGACCATCATTGTCTTGCTCCTTCAATTTTCTGCATCATCTTCTTCTCCAACAGTAATTTTGCAGAGGCTGCTGCTCTCTCTCTCTAGAGCCTCAAATTGAGTGGAAGATGACGCATTGGAAAGATATAACTGTCTAGTGTATGCCTATAAATTTTCATAGCATTTGGTTCAGTAGATTGGGAGCAATATCAGTTTTTCTATCTCAGGGTCAATCTCTGCATATTCCTGAAAAATAGGAAGTACCACCAATGAATGTTGCATTCATTCCTATAGCACATTTTGCTTATTCCTTATACTTTTGTGCATTCTATACACTCAACCCTATGTGTATCACTCCCATGAAAGTAGTTTTTATAATTGTAATCACGCTGGTCGCTATGGGCATTTGAAGTTCATTGTCTCTTCCATAGATAGTAAGTTTTTTGAGCTAGTCGACCGGCGAACCTATCTGTTTTGTATCGACTCATTCTCCTTGATGCTCCAAAGTACATAGTGTGTTTCTTTGCACTTATCGCATGCCTATAAGGTCTATTTGAGTCTCCATAAGCTCAAGGGCTGGTCTTGTGCCAGTTGGCTTGACCAAACTTCGTCGCTTCGAAACGCACTTTTCTACCTTCGACAAGCTTCTTCAAGTTCTTTCAGTCATAACTCTAAAGGTCAGACTACAAGGTGTAAATTTGGATTGCCTAAAGTTAAAGATGCAAAAGTAGAGTGAGTTACAAAGGTTAACTTATTTATCAAGGCTTGCATGTGAGAACTTTGGAAAAAACTCTAAAAAACTTCAAGGATGAGGTAAGATATAAAAATATCATAGATAAAGTAGAAGTTAAACCATTGCCAAAATGATTCTTGATGTAAAAGGAGCAATACTGCTCATAGTTGTTCTTTCAAGACATTATAAGAACTTAGGGGTTGATTCAAACATACACTTATGATTGGAGCAATGACTAAAAAAAGGGCAGTAATTCCAAATTTATTTATAAGAAGTACGAGTCCTAAGATCTTATGATTTTGTGAGTCAATAGATCTTAGAACAGACCCTAAGGTAACTATAGACAAAGAACTTGAGGTCATAGTTCCAAGATCTTAGGATTCTATAAGTCAAGAAGATCTAGAAAGAGCTCTATAGCACCCAAAGTTATATAATATTTAATGAATAATGATCAAGATGAATGATAGTAGCATTCTAATCAACACAAAGTATAAGTTTGTGGATATCATAGTAAAATAGTAGATATCACATGTAAGGTGTCATTGAATGGATTTTAGTATAAGACCAAGGAAGGTCTTAAGACAAGGTCAAGTGTTTCCAAGGTCATTCTAATAAGGAACTTAGTAGTTTCATAGCTAAGAACTCTAGGGTGTCTAGTTAGAACCTAGAATAAAGGATAGTCCATAATCAAATATTCTATGATCTAGAAGAATACAAGTACCATTCTTATGAAAAAGAATGAAAGAGAAAGATTTACATCTAGAAAGAGATGATGATATGGAAAAGCCTCAAATAAGTTCAGTAAAGAAAATTTCCCTTTTATAGAAAGGAGAAATTGAGACAAGGGCTAGTTTTTACCACAGTCCCATGAGTTAGAAACATAGAGGTAAGAGATCTCAACGTATTTTGAGACTTTAGAACAGAACTCTAAGAACACCTATAAGTTTAAGAATACTTGTAAAATTAAGTATCTAGTTCATAGATAGCTACCATAACTACATAGCTATAAGTACTAGTGCTTATTTCTATGTGTAAACACTACCAGAAGTATAGACTTCAAATTTGTCGAATAAAAGAAGCAAATGAAGTTCTATTAGAATTCCATAGTCAGAAACGAGTAATAGGAAAGTCATATAGGAACCCCCTAAATCTGGAAGTTGAGACATAGACTTCAGAGTTACTAGCTCTATAGAAGGAATCATATCTTGAATCCATAGTAGTTTAATACTTCTTGGCGATCCAAATCTGTTGAATCTTTGTCAAGGAAGGTCGAGGAGATGTTGAATATTGCCTTTGATTCTATTGAAACTTCGTCTTGTCATCATCTGCATTGTTGAAATATGTCGATGCTTTCTGTCCTTTTGGCACCCATACTTGTTTCGTGCCGCTTGCTTTGTGATGTTGATACTACTACTTGTTTTGTGTCGTCTGGTAGGGTCATCGGTTTGGGTTCCTTCATTGTGGTTGACTCCTTCGTCTGACCATTGATGCAACCCACCTGACCCATCTGTTGGGTGGTGACTCCTTCCAATTTGTAGGAAGACCAGGGGAAAATCTGTTGACATTCTTTTGAATGGCAATTGTCCATCGCCAAGCATGTGTGGGTTGGTGTAGATGTTACGTGACTTATCTGGCCAAAGATCTTCCAATCCTCCTTTGCATGCAATTCATATGGTCTAGGGTTACATACCTCAGGCGGAGTGTTGTTAGAGAAGTCAAGTGGTATCACTCACCGCTTATCTAAGGTTCAAATATGCAAGGAGCCTTGTCTAATATTTAATCCCACTGAGTGATCGTATAGCCAATCTTGGCCAAGGATTAGGGGTTCTATCAAGTCATCGTCATGGCACACTAGTAGCTTTGCTGTCATGGTTACATCGTGTATGAGGATAGGAAGGTCCACCTCAGCCATGCAATGGGTTTCCGTGCCTCCTAGCCCTATGAGGTATGCCTCAATTGGCCGCATTTCTATTCTTGAGTCCTTATAGTGGGACCATCTAATCGCACTAGTCCTAGCACCTCAATCAATTAAATCCCTGAGCTCACGGCAAGGGTTGTCGTGTTGTAGACTAACTATAATGAATGCTCTCCTATCCACTATGCTAGGATGGGTTGACTTTGCTTGACACATGGTCATGGGGTATCTGGGTGTTGTTTCCAGGTGGTTATAATGTTCTCTCCATAGTCCTTGTCTTCTTAGCTTCATGCGCTTAATGCGCTCTATAGCTTCTGCTTGAGCTTTCATGCATATTCTCTGTTCTTCCTCCTTACGTTTTTTTTCCAATGTGAGTCTTCTAAGCATATCCTCAGTAAGAGGTTCTTGATAAAGCTTGACTCTACAGTCACTAATGTAATTAGGCATTATGTCTCCTTCTAGGGTGGCTAATTGTATTGCTCCACTTGTGGAGAGTCTATTAATGATCATAGGTCCATAACCTCGCTTTTCTAATTTCCGTGCATGATGTTTCAACGCCTACACTAGGACTAAATCTCCTTATTTTAAGCCTTTGTCTTTCACATGTGCATTGAAATAGGCTTTTTGTCGTTTCTTTGCTACATATATACCCACTGCTGCTTTCAGCCTAGTTTCTCCTAATCGTTCCAAGTCCATTATTCTTGATGATAATTCATGGCTGGTCCACTGATGTTCTTGTGCAACCTTAAGGGTCGGTATCAAGAAGTCCAAAGGAAGCACAGCATTCTAACCAAAAACCATCTGAAAGGGAGTTTGCATTGATTATGGTCTTGTAGGCCACTCGATATGCCCAAACTACGTGATGTAACTGTTTCTCCCAATCTGGACGTGTGTTGTTCACGAGTTTCGTAAGTACTTTACAAAGGATCTTGTTAGTACTTTCTGCTTGACCGTTGGCTTGAGGATGATATGGTGCGGATTTCTTTTGAATCAGCATAAAATCTTGTAACAAATATTCAATGACTTGGTTTAGAAAGTGAGTTCCTCGATCGCTCACTGACTCTATAGGCAATCCATATCTTGTAAAGACATTTTCAAATAAGAATTTTGCGATCGTGTGTGCATCATTCTTTTTTGTGGCCTTGGCCGCTACCCATTTGGTAAGATAATCTGTCGCAACTATGATGTATTCAGCATGAGTACCTTTTGCATGGGGTTAATGGGTCCTACAAAGTCTATACCCCACTTAGAAAATGCACATCCTCCCATCATGGGTTTCAATGGAATTTCATCTCTTCGAGTAGGAAATTGAGTTCTTTGGCACACATCACATCTCTCAACATAGGTATGTTGCATCCATGTGAAGAGTGGGCCACCATAATCCTGCAAACAGTATGGCTTTGATTATCCGATCGGGGCCAAAATGACCTCCTCCAACACTTTGGTGTGCAGTCTCTAGTATGCTCAAATAATCGCTTTCATGAACACTGTCTAGGTATCCATCTCTTCCTCGTTTGTATAGATTGTCGCCAATAAGTGAATAGTCTTGAGCTTCCTGCTCTACACTGCGTTGTCATGCTAAAGTCATTCCTTGAGGGAATGTTTTCGTCCTCAAGTACATCACTAAAGGTCCACTCCATTCTGGTGTGAGAGACACATGATATAATGTAGCATGTTCTACTGGTGGTCTTTCACAACAAACAGGGCATTCTCTACACAACTTGTAGACATATGCTTCCATAGAAGGCCAATATACTCCTAGTCTATGCAGATTCTGCAACGTACAATGTTTGGAGTGATGTTGCTTTAATGCACCTACATGTGCTAATTGCAACCAATTCGCATGTTCTGATTCATCTACACAACAAGCAAGAATCTTTTGATTATCCTATGTATATATACTTCTTGCTATTATTTGATATCTTTGTGACTTGGTAATCTCTCCTTCATTGATCCTTATCCTAGGATTCTTAGGTGCATATGTGAGAATAGGGACAATAGGTTTAGCCCATTATGGTACTATCTAAAGGTTAAACAAATATGCCAACAGTAATCTTGCAGAGGCTGCTGCTCTCTCTCTAGAGCTCCAAATTGAGTGCAAGATGACTCATTGGAAAGGTATAAGTGTCTAGTTTAGGCATTTAAATTTTCATAGAATTTGGTTAAGTAGATTGGGAGCAATATCAGTTTTTCTATCTTGCGGTCAATCTCTACGTATTCCTGAAAAATAGGAAGTACCACCGGTGAATGTCGCATTCATTCCTATAGCATATTTTGCTTATTCCTTATACTTTTGTGCATTCCATACACTCAACCCTATGTGTATCACTCACATAAAAGGATTGTTTCTAATTGTAATCACCCTCATCGCTATGGGCATTTGAAGTTCATTGTCTCTTCCATAGATAGTAAGTTGTTTGAGCTAGTCGACTAGCGAACCTATCTGTTTTGTATCGACTCATTCTCCTTGATGCTCCAAAGTACATAGTGTGTTTCTTTGCCCTTATCGCATGCCTATAAGTTTAAGGATACTTGTAAATTAAGTATCTAGTTCATAGATAGTTACCATAACTACATAGCTATAAGTACTAGTGCTTATTTCTATGTATAAACACTACCAGAAGTATAGACTTCAAATTTATCGAATAAAAGAAGCAAATGAAGTTCTATTAGAATTCCATAGTTAGAAACTAGTAATAGGAAAGTTATATAGGAACCCCCTAAATCTAGAAGTTGAGACATAGACTTCAGAGTTACTAGCTCTATAGAAGGAATCATATCTTGAATCCATAGTAGTTTAATACGGGCTGATGGGATATTTCTATCTATCTCTCTAATTAAGAATGAAGAATAGAGCTCCTAGGTGGAATCATCTTCAGTAAGCAAACAAGAAAAGTCTATAGGTCAAGCACTCAAGAGAGAATGGCCAAGATATATAGAAAGGCAAGGTTTGCAAAGAGCAAACAATGCAAGGCTATAGTCTAGATCCTTAGTAAGAAGAGACAAGGTTAAATAGCAAGGAAAGGTTTGCATTAGTAGACAAGGAAATATTGTAGTCAAGATTTAATAAAGAGTGATTACACAACAAGGGAAGGTTTTTATTAGCTAGACAAGGCAAGTGTGTTCTCCGGTAGGGAGTGATTATACAACAATGCAAGGTCTACAAGTACGAAACTTAGTTCTAAATGGAAAACAAGTTGAGAAACAAGTTTGATGCTTCTATTCATAGGATATCTGTTGCTCTAGCACAATGGTAAGTACCATGTTAAGAAGCCCCACCTCCTCAATGTCAAATCCGTGGAAGACATGGGATAGATCCTCGCATGCACTTGCTTGCCCGTCCCTTGCTAGATTTTCTGGCTTTCTTGGCAGTCCCTTTGAATGCCTTCAATTCTTAACTTGTCATTGCACATTCTATAGGCAAGTCATATGTCAAACACATATAAACAATTCGAGTGAGAGCGCAGCATCCCTGGATGACTTTTTTCCTTTCCCATCTCTATTGAGTTAAGTACAACTGATCAATGATCCAACTTGCAAGATCTATTGTTTGGGGCCCAATACAAGCTAAATACAATCCAAACCAAATACGCTTGTGAGGCATAGTGAAACGATCCTGAGCCGGGAATGCAAAATGTTGCATGCATATCCGTAACGGCTTAGATAGCTCAGGTGTGATGGCTGAGATGTCTTCCCATTTGATAACATCACCATGCTTCATTGGCTTTGGAATCAGCCTTCCTCGCTCTACCAGCGTGTGAGTTCCATGGATCTTAATTGCAACTCCAATCGAATCCTTTGAAAGATAGTTCTTGAATGGGGGGTCATTTACCAAAGATGGAAAAATGAACGTGCCTGACAAATCCTTGTTCTCAGAGGTTGTAAGTGTGGTCATGAGGTAGTAGCATCTATAAAAATCTGGTTTGGGTAATGGATCACTGAAGTATTCCGTGAAACTTGCTCTTGCCCAAACGTGCTTTAAGTCTTCTATATTTTGGAGCGCTTCAAATTCTCTGGAGAAGAACTGATACTTTCCCCACTTACTACTATCAAAAGTCAATGTGGCATCAAAAATAAAATCTATGTCTGCTAAAGGTCCTGCTAAACCTTGGAACCAATGGGAATTACGATGAACTTTTTTGGTATATCCCCTCGGAGGTGCATCAATTGGCATAGGTCCTGGCAATCCTTGAAATTCAGGTGGTTATGAAGTAGGATGTGGCTCAGCCAGTAATTCGCCAAAATTGATCACAAGTACATTGGGGCCAGCTTCAAACGGTCCTTTTGTCTACATGATGAGTGATGCGAGTGTGTAGAAGATCTGCTACAAAACATTAGCACATTAGTATGGAAATTAATCATGATCCTATTAAACTGATACCACAATCCCTTTCCATAACCGATGTGTAACCCGTGTAGCCAAGTGTTGTGAGGTGGTTTATGGAATGATTTTTGCAAAACTAATGCAGGTCTCTAGACACCTATATGCTTTAGATAGTGCATACATTGCTTGATGAGATGTTATTACAAGTGATGTTGGGTTATAGTGCGTGAATTTGTACAAAGTTCAGTTGTGAATGAGTTATTACAAGGGTAGTGTTTAGTCGAGTTGGGAGTAATGTTAGACAATTGGTCATGAGAGGGATTCTGGATACATTTCGGTATCCACTTCCTAAGAGTTGCTGAGCGGGTGGTATGTTTCTGCTGAGGGACAAAAGATGATATTGGATGTGGTGGTGTTGAGGGGTGAAGAAATTTCTGAGGGGTGTATATTACATGGCTTGAGTGTTGAGCTATAATACACTATTTGGGTACCCATATCTCCGTGGGTGTGGGTTCGTTAGGTACATCTTGGTGATCCAAATCTATTGAATCTTTGTCAAGGAAGGTCGAGGAGATGTTGAATATTGCCTTTGATTTTGTTGAAACTTTGTCTTGTCATCATCCGCATTGTTGAAATCTGTCGATGCTTTCTGTCCTTTTGGCACCCATACTTGTTTCGTGCCGCTTGCTTTGTGATGCTGATACTACTACTTGTTTTGTGTCGTCTGGTAGGGTCATCGGTTTGGGTTCCTTCGTTGTGGTTCACTCCTTGGTCTAACCGTTGATGCAACCCACCTGACCCATCTGTTGCAAGAAGACCAGGGGAAAATCTGTTGACATTCTTCTGAATGGCAATTGTCCATCGCCAAGCCTCTGTGGGTTGGTGTAGATGTTACGTGACTTATCTGGCCAAAGATCTTCCGATCCTCCTTTGCATGCAATTCATATGGTCTAGGGTTACATACCTCAGGCGGAGTGTTGTTAGAGAAGTCAAGTGGTATCACTCACCGCTTATCTAAGGTTCCAATCTGGAAGGAGCCTTGTCTAAGATTTAATCCCACTGAGTGATCATATAGCCAATCTTGGCCAAGGATTAGGGGTTCTATCAAGTCATCGTCATGGCACACTAGTAGCTTTGCTGTCATGGTTACATCATGTATGAGGATAGGAAGGTCCACCTCAACCATGCAATGGGTTTCCGTGCCTCCTAGCCCTATGAGGTATGCCTCAATTGGCCGCATTTCTATTCTTGAGTCCTTATAGTGGGACCATCTAATCGCACTAGTCGTAGCACCTCAATCAATTAAATCCCTGAGCTCACGACAAGGGTTGTCATGTTGTAGACTAACTATAATGAATGGTCTCCTATCCACTATGCTAGGATGGGTTGACTTTGCTTGACACATGGCCATGGGGTATCTGGGTGTTGTTTCCAGTTGGTTATAATGTTCTCTCCCTAGTCCTCGTCTTCTTAGCTTCATGCGCTTAATGCGTTCTATAGCTTCTGCTTGAGCTTTCATGCATATTCTTTGTTCTTCCTCCTTACGTTTTTTTGCCAATGTGAGTCTTCTAAGCATATCCTCAGTAAGGGGTTTTTGATAAAGCTTGACTCTACAGTCACTAATGTAATTAGGCATTATGTCTCCTTCTAGGGTGGCTAATTGTACTCTCCACTTGTCGAGAGTCTATTAATGATCATAGGTCCATAACCTCGCTTTTCTAATTTCCGTGCATGTTGTTTCAACGCATACACTAGGACTAAATCTCCTTCGTTTAAGCCTTTGTCTTTCACATGTGCATCGAAATAGGCTTTTTGTCGTTTCTTTGCTACATATATACCCGCTGCTGCTTTCAGCTTGGTTTCTCCTAATCATTCCAGGTCCATTATTCTTGATGATAATTCATGGCCGGTCCACTAATGTTCTTGTGCAACCTTAAGGGTTGGTATCAAAAAGTCCAAAGGAAGCACAACATTCTAACCAAAAACCATCTGAAAGGGAGTTTGCATTGAGTACGGTCTTGTAGGCCACTCGATATGCCCAAACAATGTGATGTAATTGTTTCTCCCAATCTGAACGTGTGTTGTTCACGAGTTTCGTAAGTACTTTACAAAGGATCTTATTAGTACTTTCTGCTTGACCATTGGCTTGAGGATGATATGGTGCGGATTTCTTTTGAATCAGCATAAAATCCTGTAACAAATATTCAATGACTTGGTTTAGAAAGTGAGTTCCTCGATCGCTCACTGACTCTATAGGCAATCCATATCTTGTAAAGACATTTTCAAATAAGAATTTTGCGATCGTGTGTGCATCATTCTTTTTTGTGGCCTTGGCCGCTACCCATTTGGTAAGATAATCTGTCGCAACTATGATGTATTCAGCATGAGTACCTTTTGCAAGTGGTTAATGGGTCCTACAAAGTCTATACCCCACTTAGAAAATGCACATCCTCCCATCATGGGTTTCAATGGAATTTCATCTCTTCGAGTAGGAAATTGAGTTCTTTGGCACACATCACATCTCTTAACATAGGTATGTTGCATCCATGTGAAGAGTGGGCCACCATAATCCTGCAAACAGTATGGCTTTGATTATCCGATCGGTGCCAAAATGACCTCCTCCAACACTTTGGTGTGCAGTCTCTAGTATGCTCAAATAATCGCTTTCATGAACACATTGTCTAGGTATCCATCTCTTCCTCGTTTGTATAGATTGTCGCCAATAAGTGAATAGTCTTGAGCTTCCTGCTCTACACTGCGTTGTCATGCTAAAGTCATTCCTTGAGGGAATGTTTTCGTCCTCAAGTACATCACTAAAGGTCCACTCCATTCTGGTGTGAGAGACACATGATATAATGTAGCATGTTCTACTCGTGGTCTTTCACAACAAACAGGGCATTCTCTACACAACTTGTAGATATCTGCTTCCATAGAAGGCCAATATACTCCTAGTCTATGCAGATTCTACAACGTACAATGTTTGGAGTGATGTTGCTTTAATGCACCTACATGTGCTAATTGCAACCAATTCGCATGTTCTGATTCATCTACACAACAAGCAAGAATCTTTTGATTATCCTGTTCATATATACTTCTTGCTATTATTTGATATCTTTGTGACTTGGTAATCTCTCCTTCATTGATCCTTATCCTAGGATTCTTAGGTCCATATGTGAGAATAGGGACAATAGGTTTAGCCCATTATGGTACTATCTAAAGGTTAAACAAATATGCATCCAGTAATTCATCCGCTATTCCTTGAGGAGCTTCTCCTCTGGTTAATCTTGAGAGGTGGTTAGCTCTGAGGTATGTCCTTCCCTACCTGACTACTACTTCAAAGTCATACTCCATGAGTAATAGAAACCAACATATCAAACGTCCTATGTTACATGGCTTATTGACAAGGTATAGTAATGCTTGATGATTCGTGAAGAACTTGAACTTATTTGCCAGCATATAATGCCTGAATTTCTTGAGTGCACAGATCATTCCTAATCCTTCTCGTTCCGTAGTGGTGTAATTTCTTTCTGCTGCATTCAACTGTTTGCTCGCATAAGCTATGGGAAGATCTACATTACCTTCATTCGTGGGTTGTGCTAACACACATCCTATGGCATAGTTGGATGCATCCACATATACATGGAATGACTTACTCCAATCTAGGGTTGTTAATATAGATGTCGAACACGAACATCCTTTAAGTTCATTGAATGAATTTTCACACTCATCTGTCCATTCAAACTTGGTTAAAAGAGAGTACAGAGGCTTGGCTATGATTGCATACATGTGTATGAATCGTTTGTAATAACCACAATGACCCATAGATGTATGTACCTCTTTTACGTTATTTGGTCTAGGTAGATCTGAAATTACCTTCACTTTTTCTTCATCCATAGAGATTCCGTTCTTTGACACAATGTGTCCTAGAATTTTGCCTTGTCTGACCATGAAAACGCATTTTTCTGGGTTCAGACAAACCTGATATTCTCGACATTTCTCAAATACTTGCCTTAGTTCTGGGATATGCATCTGCCTTATATTCGAATGAACACATATGTTGTCGACATAAACTTCCAAATTCTTGCGTAAGAATTCCTTAAAAACATGACACATAAGTCGCTGGAAAGTGGCGGGTGCATTTGTCAGCCCAAATTGTTGGGAATGATGGATGTATGATCCAAGAGATTGAGTAGGTACTGCTAAACCTGCTTTGTACCAGCCCTCTTTAGCTTCAGACTTGATTAGTAGACTCCCTTAGCTTTCCAATGGCACCAAGAAATGGCCTATGTCCTTTGGAAATGAAGTGTGCAACGATTGAATCAAAACAGATAACTTTGGAAGTCACAAAGTCAAGAAAACCTTCTATTTCTCTCTTGACACCTACTGAATGTTTTGCTCAGTGTCACCAGCACAGTAGCAATTGATAAAATTCCTTCTAGGGATATTCAATTAGCTTAGTAAGCTACAATTTGCAAGTGGAATGATTTAAAATGACAAACTATACTCAGAGAAATTGATTTAGCAAAATTAACTATACCCTCGACTTTTTAGGATTGTAGCAGAGATAGACTAGTGAGCACCTCGACGACAATTTCTCTGAATTGGCTGAATGAAACCACTTCAAACTTTTTCAACGTGTATATGACTTTGAGCTGAATCCAACAAGCTTTGAATCACTGAATTTGGACTAGTATTGACTGAGATATGCCCTTGACAAGTTGACAGACTTTTGAGTAGACTAGTAGAGAACACAAAGATGAATGATGTAAATGTATCTATTGATTAACAATTGTATACAATCCCATTGGCATGAATAGCATTGCCAAATGGTGTAGAGAGGTGTAGGCTATGGTATAGTCCTTACACACACTCAAACTCTACAGAATGAGCCTCGGGAATGGAGTAATCTACCCGCGACTTTTTCACATCCAATTTTATAGGAAATGACTTAAGATTTGAATTCAAAATTCAAATCTTTGGCTTCCTATGATCAAGTATCTAAAAGTTTGGAGATATTCTCTCAATCAAGTGATCTACTTTTCCACGAATCACTTAGGTAGGTGATTACAAAAGATTCTAAGTCAAATTAGAATTTTACAATGAGGTAAAGTGGTAATAAAACACTAGTATATGTTCCAATGGTTCTTTATGCATGTGGAGTCTTCATGATGTCTTCCAAGCCAAATGTGTAGGCTTGTGATTTACACCAACAGCTCCCCCTCAAGCCAAACATTTTGGCTTAAGTCTTCATCTTCAATCTTCAAGTATATCCTGCAATCCAATCATAGATTTGAACTTATAGAGTTTGGTTCCATCCAAAGCTTTAGTCAGCATATCTGCACATTGCATGTTGGTTGACACATAAGTTGATGGAGAATGTTAATCTCCAAAAGAACAACTTATTCTTGTGATTAGAGCACCTCTATACCAAGAATAAGTCAAAACCTTTCACACATTTAGAGGATCAACTTCTAATTATCAAAAGATGAACAAATCTGTGAAGAAGGTGATACACAGAAAAGTCTGCTGCACTATTTCCTTATATTGACTTATCAAATGTGTAAAGTTTTTGATGAAACTTTGTACGAATCATCTTCTAGAGATTGCGCAACTATTCCAAGTTGAATTACTCCAAAAGATTAAGTGTAGCTTGAGAAATCAACTTCTCAAGTTACCTATGTCAGAAACTGTACTTCTGAGAAGTCGATTCAGACACCCCTAACTTCTTAACTTTGATTCTCACAATATCTAACCCGTTTTGCCAAATGCTTTTAGCCACGAGTAGATCACCTTCCAACTTAAAGATTAAGTGCTTGCTTGCACAAAACTTTAAACTATGGAGTGAGCACTGACCAAAAGATTAAACACGAAATTTGCGCCTGTTTCAGAGAACTGTAGACATTCAACACATATGAATGTTCCTATTCACAATTCTCCTAGCCTGTTTACAATTGGACTCTGAAATTCAGGTCACAGGCTCATTAACTAACAACTTAGATATCCTCAAAAGGATTTCGCTAATGATCAAACACAGAAGGAGCAGACACGAAAAGATCGCGCGCAATATTTCTTCATTAACTCAGAAGATTACAACTGAGTGATGAGAGCAAACACACATTCACTTTCCACTATCTCATTGCTTCTATCTCCCTAATTCTTGACTTGTAACTATTGTCACATATGCTCTCATACATGCCCCGACTTTTCTCAAGGTATTTATAGATAATTTGTACATAATTCTTGCTGAACAGAAGATCTAAGTCATCTATGACTATGCTAATGTACATATGTGTACAAGACAACATTCTGACTTCTTCTTAATTTTGCAAATGTCTTCCTTTGCTTCATTCTGACCATAAGCATTCTCCAAGATCTGTATAATCACCAATTTGTGATTGGTTTGCTCCAACAGCTCCCCCTCAATCACTAATTGTGATTATTCCATTCTTCTTCACTCCTGCCATCTCCTTGAATCTCTGTAGTTTAGGTCCATCCAAGCTTTTTGTCATCATATCTGCCACTTGTTCTTTTGTTGGAGTGTACATCACTTCAATCTCTTTATCAAGTACCTTTTCTCTCAAGAAATGATACTGTATCTCTATATGCTTAGTCCTGGCATGAAAAACAGGGTTAGCTGCCAAATACAAAGAACTCATATTGTCTCCAAAAATTATTGGAGTACTATGATCAGTCTCAAAACTTTTCATCAAGGTCTTCAACCATATAACTTCTTTTGCAGCTTCTACCATTCCCTTATACTCAGCCTCTGTGGATGATAAAGCAACTGTGTGTTGCTTCTTTGAACACCAAGACACTAACTTGTCTCCAACATAACATAGATATCCATGAGTAGACCTTCTATCATCTGAGTCACCTGCCCAATCTGCATCACTAAACACTTTGATTCTTGTGTCAGAAGTGAAACCATAGTACAAACCTTCACTTAGGGTTCCTTTGATATATCTGAGTACCCTTTGGGCTGCAATCCAATGAGTCTTCTTTGGACAATGCATGAATTGTGACAACACACCTACTGCATATGATAGATCTGGCCTTGTCAAGGTAGCATAGATTAGACTACCTACCAAACTCTGATATTTCTTCATGTCATTGAACTCTTCACCTCCATACCTGCTTAATTTATGATTTACCTCCAATGGAGTGGTTGAGGTCTTGCAATCTTCCATGTTAAACTTGATCAAAAGATTCTTCAAGTATCTCTCTTGTGAAACATATACTCCATGTTGAGTATACACAATCTGCATTCCTAGAAAATAAGATAAGTTTCCCAAGTCACTTATCTTAAACTCCTTCTCTATTTGCTTCTTGAGTTCATTGATTCCTTGAGCATCTGTTCCTGTAACAATAATATCATCAACATAAATGCACATGTAAATATATCCATTTTCACTTGCCTTCACTAGCAAGCTACTATCTGCCTTTGATGCTTGAAATCCACATTCATTCAAGAACTTGACCAATCTGTAATTCCAAGCTCTTGGGGCTTGCTTCAACCCATATAAAGCTCTCTTGAGCTTACACACATAATCTGATCCAATTGACTCCATGAAGCCTTCTGGTTGCTCCATATATACTTCATCTGCAATGTAACCATTAAGAAATGCATTCTTCACATCCAATTGTGATAATTTCCATCCTTTGCAAGCAGCAATAGCAATCAATGTCCTAATTGTAGACATCTTAGCAACAGGACTAAAGGTTTCATCATAATCTACCCCATAAGTTTGAGCATAACCTTTAACCACAAGTCTAGCCTTATATCTAGACACCTTACCATCTGCAAACCTCTTTGTTTTATATACCCACTTGCATCCAATGACTTTCTGATTCTTTGGTCTTGGTACTAATTCCCAAGTTTCATTTTCAAGTAGAGCATCATACTCTTCTTGCATTGCCTTCTCCCAATTCTGTTTACCTTTGGCTTCTTCATAAGTGGTTGGATCTTCTTCTGTTTTCACAATGTAGGCATAATCTTTTGTTGTTAGGAAAGATGTATCATAACTATACCTTATAGGCTCTTTCCTTTCCCTTGTAGATCTTCTGATTTCTGCACTTCTTGATGTTTCAGCCTCATTTGATTCTGGATCAAATCTTGGCCCTTCTTCTACATGATCCTGCACTCTACATCTAGAGTCAACTTCATCAACAACTTCTTCACAAACTTTTACCTTTGCCTTTCCTTTCCTTTGAATTTCTTCAACACCTGCATACTCATTTGGTGATCCTGTATACCACATGTTTTGCTCATCAAATGTTACATCTTTAGTAACAAGAAATTGCTTTGTGGATGGACTCCACAATCTGTAACCCATCTGTCTATCATCATATCCAATAAACACATACTTCTCTGCTTTTGGTTCTAGCTTATGTCTTAATTGTGAAGGAACATAAGCATATGCAATACATCCAAATACTTTACAATGATCAAGACTAGGCTTCTTACCCCACCATGCTTCATAAGGGGTTCCTCCATCCAAAGCTTTGCAAGGCAACCTATTCACAAGGTATGTTGCAGTGTTAATGGCCTCTGCCCATAAGTAATTTGGACAATTCTTTTCCTTCATCATGGCTCTTGCAAACTCTACAAGAGTCCTATTCCTCCTTTCTGCTACTCCATTTTGTTGAGGGGAGTACCTGCAAGTCACTTCTCTTTTGATACCTGCATTCCACAAATAATCATCAAACTCTTTTGAGAAATACTCTCCCCCTCCATCTGATCTTAACCTCTTTAGCTTTTGTCCTGTGATCCTTTCTGCATAAGCATGGAAATGTTTGAATGTCTTGAAGACTTCTGATTTGTCCTTGATTACATACAAAGTAATCCACCTGGTTGCATCATCAACAAACAACACATAATATCTGGATCCATTTATGCTATAGTCCTTTGAGGGTCCCCATACATCTGTATGAACCAATTCAAGCATATTTGAATACTTGTACCCTGATTTGTTATAAGAACCTTTATGTGCTTTACCTAATTGACAAGCTTCACACTTGTACACCATATGTTGCCCTTCAATGTTTGGCAATCCAAGCACCACCTGATTCTTTGACATCTCCTTTATAGCTCTCTCATTGAAATGACCTAGCCTCTTATGCCATAGGTCTAATTCAGACACCTTTTGACCTCCATAGGTAAACAATGCATGTCCCACATTACCTTGGACCTTGAGAGTGAACAATCTTCCTTCTTTTTTACCTACAATTATGGTTCTATATCCCTGATTTGGATCTTGTACATAGACACCATCATTTGTAAATCTTACCTCATATCCTTTCTCCACAATTTGCCCTACACTTATCAAATTTTTAGGAATAGTAGGGACATAAAGTACCTTGCTCAGAAGTGTACTTCCACTCTTTGTCTTCACTGATCCAATGCTCTCCACTTTATGTTTAGTATTGTCACCTGTTTGAACTGTATGTCCATTCACCCTTGCTTCCATATCAGTCATCAAGGATAGGTTCCCACTCAGATGGTTGCTGCACCCTGAGTCAATATAGAACACTCTTTGATCTTCTCCCATTGATTCATGAGTTGCATTCAGAATAAGAGTCATGTCATCCTTCTGATCTGATGCATAATTGTAATAATTATTGTTGTAGGACTGAGATTGAAAGTTTCTTCCACCTCCTCTACCATATGATGTCCTACCACCTCTTCCTCTGAAATTGCCTCTTTGGTTTCTGCCTCCTCTACCTCTTTGACTATAATTCTGATTGTTGTATCCTCCACTTTGATTGTTGTACCAACAATCATTTGCCAAATGATTTGTTCTGCCACAAATCCAACAAGCTTTAGCATTATCTTTGTTCTTACCTCCTCTTCCTTTACCTCTGAAATTTGTCTTCCCTTTTGTGAAGTTGGCTTGATTTGAATTCCCTTCATCATCATTTGATTGCTTTCCCTTGCCATTCTTTTTCTTATCTTTGGAGTACATAGCTTGACTTGTACTTCTATCATTGTCTCCTTTAAGATCCTGCTCAAAGGTTAACATATGTCCTAGCAATTGATTAAGGTCAGGAGTAAAGTGATCAAGTGACAACTCTATGGACAATATAAAAGGCTTCCACTTCTCATCACCTCTTAGACCTGTAAGTATTTGTCTTACCAACTTTTCTTCTTCAATATCTTCATCCACTGCTCCCAAGCTATCTGCAATATCTTTCATCCTTGCCACATAATCTGAAATTGATTGTGAGCTCTTCTTCTTGAATGTTGTGAACTCAGCCCATAGTGAGGACTTCCTTGACTTAGTAGTATTTTGGAAATGCTCTTCCAAGGCATTCCAAACATCTGTAGCACTTTCTAAACCTCTGATGTGAGGTAGAAGGTAATCATTTACAGCCATGTAGATGATACTCCTTGCTTGAGCATCCTTTCTCATCCAAGTCTTCAACATTGCAAGTTCTTCCCTAGTAGGAATACTTGGATCTGCAAATTCTGGTTTTTCTTCATCTCCTGTAATAAATGATATAAGATCTTTGCTCATGAGGTGTGCTTCCATCCTCATGGACCATGCTGGATAGTTCTCCCTATCTAGCTTATCAATCTGCAAGCTTTCTCCCATCTTGTATCCACCTGTGTATTGAAATCTTCAAGCTTTATAAACAATGTATGTACCTTTACTTCGAATTGAACTCCTTTTGCCTTTCTTGATGTCAATTTGTCTTCTCCTCGAGCTTTGACTCCAAGCTTTCACTTCTTGATCCTTCAAATGTTGAATCTCTTGAATCTGCAGCAGTCGAGATCCTCCTTTTCTTCAAATTGATGTCTCCTGCTCTGATACCACTGATGGAGAATGTTAATCTCCAAAAGAACAACTTATTCTTGTGATTAGAGCACCTCTATACCAAGAATAAGTCAAAACCTTTCACACATTTAGAGGATCAACTTCTAATTATCAAAAGATGAACAAATCTGTGAAGAAGGTGATACACAGAAAAGTCTGCTGCACTATTTCCTTATATTGACTTATCAAATGTGTAAAGTTTTTGATGAAACTTTGTACGAATCATCTTCTAGAGATTGCGCAACTATTCCAAGTTGAATTACTCCAAAAGATTAAGTGTAGCTTGAGAAATCAACTTCTCAAGTTACCTATGTCAGAAACTGTACTTCTGAGAAGTCGATTCAGACACCCCTAACTTCTTAACTTTGATTCTCACAATATCTAACCCGTTTTGCCAAATGCTTTTAGCCACGAGTAGATCACCTTCCAACTTAAAGATTAAGTGCTTGCTTGCACAAAACTTTAAACTATGGAGTGAGCACTGACCAAAAGATTAAACACGAAATTTGCGCCTGTTTCAGAGAACTGTAGACATTCAACACATATGAATGTTCCTATTCACAATTCTCCTAGCCTGTTTACAATTGGACTCTGAAATTCAGGTCACAGGCTCATTAACTAACCACTTAGATATCCTCAAAAGGATTTCGCTAATGATCAAACACAGAAGGAGCAGACACGAAAAGATCGGGCGCAATATTTCTTCATTAACTCAGAAGATTACAACTGAGTGATGAGAGCAAACACACATTCACTTTCCACTATCTCATTGCTTCTATCTCCCTAATTCTTGACTTGTAACTATTGTCACATATGCTCTCATACATGCCCCGACTTTTCTCAAGGTATTTATAGATAATTTGTACATAATTCTTGTTGAACAAAAGATCTAAGTCATCTATGACTATGCTAATGTACATATGTGTACAAGACAACATTCTGACTTCTTCTTAATTTTGCAAATGTCTTCCTTTGCTTCATTCTGACCATAAGCATTCTCCAAGATCTGTATAATCACCAATTTGTGATTGGTTTGCTCCAACATAAGTCAGCTGAATGTCCTTGCTTAGCAACTTCTCCCTTACATAATGGTAATGTACTTCTATGTGTTTTGTCCTAGCATCATAGATAGGATTAGCTACAAGGTGAAGAGAACTTGTATTATCTCCAAAGATAATTGGAGGTCTAGTATATAAGCCCAATTTTGTATACAAAAGCTTAATCCAAATTGCTTCTTGAGTGGCATTAGCTAGCCCTCTATACTCTACCTCTGTAGAAGACAATGCAACAGTTGGTTGCTTCTTTGCAGACCATGAAATTGGTTTGTCACCTGCAAAAGAAATGTATCCTGAAGTGCTCCTCCTATCATCCTTGCATCCTGCCCAATCTGCATCTGAATAGACTGTTATATCAATATCTGAAGTATAAGGA
The DNA here is from genome assembly GCA_020310875.1 of Ceratopteris richardii. NCBI lineage: Eukaryota > Viridiplantae > Streptophyta > Polypodiopsida > Polypodiales > Pteridaceae > Ceratopteris > Ceratopteris richardii. Next base: position 24,260,573 of record CM035418.1, on the reverse strand, counting down.
AAATACAAACCATGGTTCTGTGTACCCTTGAGATACTTCAATATTCTCTTAGCAGCCTCTAAGTGAGGTATCCTTGGCTTGTGCATAAATTGACTTAGCACACTAACTCCATATGCAATGTCAATTCTAGTTAAGGTAGCATAGTTCAAGCTACCCACCATACTTTGATAACCTGTAATGTCTTGGACTTCATCTCCTTCATGGGCACTTAGCTTTAGATTCACCTCCATTGGAGTGCTAGCTGCTTTAGCATCCTGCAAGTGACTTCTTCTGAGTAATGTATATCCCTGAATTAGTGTAGACTAATTCAAGTCCTAAGAAATATTTCAATAATCCAAGATCATTGATCTTGAATTCCTTCATCATCTGGCTTTTGATGCTTCTGATTCCATTGACATCATTGCCTGTAATGATGATGTCATCAACATAAACACAAAGATAGATTATCTCTGAATTACTTCTCTTAATGAACAGAGAAGTGTCAGTCTTACTCATGACAAAACCTTGGTCTTGGAGGTATGTTATTAGCCTGTAATTTCATGCCCTAGGTGCTTGCTTCAATCCATATAAAGCCTTCTTTAATTTGCAAACATAAGTTACCTTCTTAGGGTCTTCATAGCCAGGAGGTTGTGACATATAAACCTCTTCTGAAATCCATCCATTCAAAAAAGCATTCTTGACATCCAATTGGTACATGTTCCAATTCTTTGATGCAGCCACACTAACCAACACTCTGATTGTTGGCATCTTGGCCACAGGAGAAAATGTTTCTTCATAGTCAATGCCTTGGGTTTGTGCAAAACCCTTGGCTACCAATCTGGCCTTGTACCTATTAATTGTGCCATCAGAATTTCTTTTCAATTTATAGATCCATCTGGATCCTATTACCTTCATGGAGTCCTTCTTGGGTACTAACTCCCATGTATCACTCTCCTTTAGTGCTTCAATCTCCTCATCCATAGCTTCTTTCCATTCTGATTTGGTGATTGCTTCTTCATATGAACCTGGTTCTTCATTTGAGAAATCCTTTGCAAGATAAATTGAATGTTTAGTAACAAGAGATGTATCATACCCATATCTGATAGGTTTTCTACTCTCTCTTTGAGACCTTCTGATTGATTGAGTTGAAGATTCTGGTATGTCCTCAAGCTTCTTCATCTTCATTTTGCCTTTGGACTTCCATGCCTTGAACTCTTCAAGGTTGATTGTATCTTCATCATCTGAACTTGACTCTCCATCCTGAGTAGGTTCCTCCTTTGTAAGTTTTGGAAATTCTTCTTCCAAATCATAGGGTAGTTTGACCTTCCTGCATTCATTCTCATACCAAGAATCATTCTCATCAAAGATCACATCTCTGCTTACCATAAATCCCTTGTTGGTAGGGTTATAAAACCTATAACCTTTTTTATTTAAATCATATCCAATGAAAATACATTTTTCAGCCTTTGGATCTAGCTTTCCTCTTACCTGTGAAGGAATGTGTACATATGCTAGACATCCAAAAATTTTGCAGTGATCCAATGATGGTCTCTTACCATGCCATGCTTCATATGGTGTCATACCATCAAGTGACTTTGATGGTAACCTGTTTATGAGATAGGTGGCAGTAGAAACACTCTCTGCCCATAGATAGTTAGGTAATTTCTTCTCATTAAGCATAGATCTAGATGTCTCAACAATTAACCTATTTCTTCTTTCAGCTACCCCATTCTGTTCAGGAGATTACCTTGTGGTTATTTCTCTTTTGATGCCTCTTTCCTGCAAGAAGTCCTCAAATTCATTGGAGAAGTACTCACCTCCTCCATCTGACCTTAGCCTCTTCAAATTCCTTCCAATCTGATTTTCAACTAATGCAAGATATTTCTTAAAACAATTAAATACCTCATCCTTGTGCTTCATAAAGTATAATACAGTCCATCTGCTATAGTCATCAATAAAAGACGCATAGTACCTTGAACCTGAGACTGAGGGGTCTTTGCTAGGTCCCCATACATCTGTGTGTACAAGCTCTAGATAGTCTTCATGTATATATCCTTTCTTGGAGAAGGATAACTTGTGAGACTTACCAAATTGACAAGCACCACACTTGTAAATCATATGTTGCTTGGATACATTAGGTATCCCAAGCACACATTGGTCCTTGCACATTTGCTTCAAGGTCCTTTCTCCTATGTGCCCTAATCTCTTGTGCCAAATCTCAAGTTCTGAAAGTGTTTGATCTTTATAACTGTATAATGCAATGTTCTTTGTATCTTCCAACTCAAAAGTGAAAAGTCTACCTGATTTTTCTCCTTTAGCTATCCTTTTGAATCCATGTCTTGGGTCCTCCACAAATGCTCCATATTGATTGAATCTCACCTGCAACCCTTTCTCTACAATCTGACCAACACTCATCAAGTTCTTTGTAATGGTTGGTACATAGAGTACCCTTCTTAACAAATTCTGATTACCATCACAAGTCTTCACATTTCCAACTTTAACTACAGAATGCTTTGTATCATCACCTGTTTGGACTTGGTGTTTACCTTTGGGTTCCTCAAGATCAGAGAGTAGTGCCACATTACCAGCCACATGATTTGAACACCCTGAATCAATATAAAATAAGTGATCATCATTTGTACCTGGCTTTGAAGTCATGTTCATGATCAACAAAATCTTGCTTCTATCAAACGATCTATTTCTTCTTTAATCTTAGGAGTGTAGTTATCATTGTACGTGTATGGTTTCTGTTTCATAGATTTTGCATCTGAAATCATAGGGATTCTATGGGAGCATATATTCGGGTCTACTCCTTTCAAGTCTTTCTAACTCCAAGCGAACACATCTCTATATTCTCGCAATAGGGCAACTAACTCTTCTTCTTCTTCATTCGTCAAATCATGCCCAATGTATGTACATTTTTCTTCTTTTCCTTCTATGGTGGCTATGATTTTTTTGGTTTTCTCTCGGTTATCATATACTTCTCCAACATCATCATTTCTTTTAGGCATTCATACCATGATTCATTTATCTTCTATTTCATACTTCTTGAAGTTCTCTGGTACTTCCATGCATGGTTCTTCTTCTTCTTTGGTCTTAGATGATTTCTTTCTCTTCTTTTGTTTGCTTTCCGTATCTCTTATGGATGGCTCAAGTTGTTCCATTTGACTTTCCTTTTCTTCTTCAGGGTTTTTGGCTTCTACAAAGTAAAGATATTCCTCTTCTGTGGAACAAAAGAGTTATATGATGATGGATTCTAGGTCCTCGTCATCACTACTCTCGTCTTCTTCTTGGGTCACTTCCGTGCATTCTTCTAGGATAAAGTCTTCCTCAATAGGTTCAATCCTAAAAATGCAAATATCATACACGTTCTCATCACAATGAGGGGTCCATTGTTCTTCGTTCACTGCTATGTCCATCCTAGCTAAGATCTCTACCCAACCGTGAGGCTCGAATTCCTCATCTGGAAATACTATAGGTGCATAAGCTGGGTCTTGAAGGGTTCGTGGATGTTGTTCTAAACCTAAAGTCATGGCTTCTAACCATTCTTCCTCTTGTTTGGCTACCTTACACATCCATAGATGAGTATCCTCGTGCAACCATGAGGGGTCTGATTCCAATGAGTGTATCGATTCTATTTCTTCTTGTGTCTTATGGATGGTATTCCATTGTATTGGGGGTATATCTCGATGGAAATAGTCTTTAAGATTGACTTTCGTAGTCACTCCTAAATGTTGCAAGTACAAAGAATTAGTTTCCCAATCTTGTACAATTTGCAATTGATGCATGAATGGTCTTCCTAAAATCATCTTGTAAGCATGATTTTTCCCAAAAGCACAAATGGCAAAAGTATGCTCGAACTCCATACCACAAGTGGTGAGAGATATGCCTTTTAGTAAGCCCAATGGTTTCTCTATATGTCCATCAACCATTTGTAGCTTCATCCTGGTGGGTCTTAATGATGGCTTACCCCAATGTTTCCATAAAGTAGTAGTAGTGATGGCTACTCTGGCTCCTGAATCTAAGATGGCTTTGGTGGTGTAGCCCTGGTGAGTTATTATCTTCCTCTCCTTCGCTCACATCTTTGATTCCTTCTATGGGTATCTTTGGTACCTTCTTATGTGATCCTATCTATGAGGGAGCAATAGCAGCCTCAGGGAATTGGTTTGCTACGTGTTTCCACAATTTTGTTTTAACCTTTAGCAACTCCTCTAGAGTGAGATGGCACTGTACTTTAGTGTTCTTTATCACTTCTGTGTTCCTAGGAATCACTGATTCTTCATTCCTTACTAGTATCGTGGGTGCTCTCATGCTAATAGACTTTGCTTCCCAACGTCCTGTGAACTGAGGTAATTCTTGCAAAGAATTGGATTCAAAATCTGTGTGTTCACTTAGTTGTTCTTCCTCTACATCATCATAAATAGAGGGGATGTCTTGGGGAAATCGCTCTTGTAAGTTGTCTATTTCTCCACTTCTCTTCTTCGATTTCTCTTAAAAATTAATGTGAATGCTTATGTATGGAAGACAAGTGGTCTTCAACCTTTGTATTTGGTACTTGAGACATGGATGGTGCATTCCTTTCCTATGTCTTCGAAATAATAGGGTTCCTATGCAGATTCTTTTTCTCCTTGTTATCCATCAAGTATTCTAACCTCTCCAGTATTCCTTGAAAGTGTAATTTAGGTTTTCCCATGTTATTCCAATTAAGATAACAAGAGGCTTCGAACATAGTTTGTGCTAATTCTACCATCTTCATCCATAGTTTAGTTCTCGCAATTTTTAAGTCTGCTCGTGGGTAATTCTTACTCATTTCAACTATCTGGGGTCCTTCTTTTAATCTAGTCTGCTATGCATGAAACATCATGTCTAGGTTTTCTGGTATGGGTTCTGCTAGAACTGATACTGATCTCTGAGCTGGGTTCTCTGGATGCGATTCTTGAGGAGTCAGTTCTAGGATTTTGGCTCTAGATTCCTTCAAACTTCCTTCCAACTCGGTTATCTTTTTACTCCACTTTCTCTTAATTCTTTCTCTAGAATCTTTCTAAGATTTCGTCTTTTTATTACTAGACTCTCCAACTTCGCTAGTTTTGGCTATTTTCTCAAGATTGAGCTGTTTATTTCGTAAGAGCGCCTGTGTTAATTCCCTGAGATCCCCCTCATTTTGGTGGGGGTCTTGCACAGAGTTCGAGGAAGCCTGGAACGCAAGCACGGAGATCGATGATTGAATTGCCGCCCAGCCGCGTGGTATCTCAAAACTTACCCTCTCTCTCTCTACACCCAAAATGGGTTAATGGTCCAGGTTCCTCTCATGAGTGCCACTTGGCACTCATGTGAGCATCATACTCTATATGAATAAGAGGAGGGTCATACCTCTAAAAACTATTCATATAGGATACTCCCTGTGACATTTCCTTCCCCTTACTTCCATTTTGTCCTCAAAATGGTATTGGAAGGTCTAAAAGAAAGAGAGAAATAATAGAACCACCACTCCCACTATATCCCCATGTATAGAAATACATGGTCCTGTCTCCGTGTTGTTTCCCCATATCCTTCCCCTTAAGAAAACTCTTGGGAAGGTAAACTAAAACTGGGAAACCGTCTCTGAAGGGTGCTAACCCGCTCCCATGTGGCACTATCTTCTGAACTATCTTTCCACTTTACTAGACACTCTTTATACAAGTGACTCCTCGTCCGTTTCTCTCGAGTGCGTAGTATGCTCTCTGGCTCATGTGGAATAGATTGAACAGAAATAGGCTCTACTACCTCACTATCTGGAATGAGGTTGTCAGATTCACCCAGCCTTTTCTTAAGCCGGCTAACATGAAAAACTGGATGAATTTGACTACTCTCTGGAAGTTGGAGCTGGTAAGCCATCTTTCCTATTCTCTTAAGTATTTGGAAAGGTCCACAATACCTAGGAGATAATTTTGGACAAGGTCCCGTCTTCATGGTTTCAGACCTAGATGGAACTCTAAGATAGACTTGCTCTCCTACCTCAAAGTTGATATCTCTTCTTTGAGGGTCAGCATAGGCTCTAGCCCTATCCTGAGCTTTCCTAATGCTGTCCTTAGAAAGTCTAAGCATATCATTCATTTCTTCCAAGAAGTCCTTTGCAGCTTGAACTTTTTCATTCTGCAAGCCAACTGCATAAGGAGCCCTTGGCTGAAACCCATACATAAGCATAAATGGACTATGCCCAGTGGAAGAGTGCTTGGCATCGTTATATGCAAACTCTACTATAGGTAAGTACTCCTCCCAATTAGTTTGCCTTTCATTCACATATGCTCGAAGCATATCCTCTAGGATTTGGTTAACCCTTTCTGTTTGCCCATCCGACTGTGGATGTTCGGCCGTACTCATGCTAAGCTTTGTATCCAACTTTTTGAAGACCGCTCTCCAAAAGTGGCTAGTAAACTTCCTATCCCGATCAGAAACTATGTCTAAAGGAAGACCATACAACCGGTATAGGTTCTCAACAAAGAGTCTAGCCAACTCAGGTGTCTTCACTGTAGTATGTGTTGGAATAAACCTAGCCATTTTGGTTAACCTATCCACAATTACCGAGACCGAGTCGTGCCCTCTCTGTGTCTTAGGTAATCCGACTATAAAGTCCATGGAGATACTCTCCCACTTCCCATTAGGAATATCCAATGGGTGGAGTAGTCCTCCAATCCTCAACCTCTGAGCTTTGTTGACCTGGCATTTATTACACTTAAGCACATATTTTAGGACGTCCTTATGAAGTCCAGACCAATAAAACTGCCTCTTAACAAGATCATAAGTCTTGTTAACTCCTGGGTGTCCCGCACTAGGTGTGTCATGACACTCATATAAAATATGCCGTCTCGTCTCAGTATCTCTAGGGACACAAACCTTACCTTTATATAACAGATATCCATCTTGGACACTGTAATTCTTCCACTTGAATCCTCCTTGAGTACCCGTCGATACTCCATCCTCATTGGAAACCCGTATCTCACGATCCCCATTCTCTATGGCTTCCCAAATTTCGGAATATGCAGGATCAAGCCTACATTTCCCTCTAATAGACTCAAGTAGATCACTAGTGATCTGAGTAAAACTCAGTCCATTGAGCATAGGCATGCGGCTAAGTGAATCAGCCACTACATTAAACTTTCCCTTCCTATACCTAAGCTCATAATCAAACTCTTGAAGGGTCTCTGCCCATCGGGCCTTACGACCTTTAAGGTCTGTTTGATTAGAGAGCCACTTAATGCTCTCTTGATCAAACACTATCGTAACTTTGGCACCATATAAATAATGACGCCACTTCTTCAAAGCATGGACTATTGCATACAACTCCTTCTCATAGACGGAGTAATTCTTTTGAGCCGGTTCTAGTTTTTTGCTCTCAAAAGCTAATGGTCGACCATCCTGAACTAAAACCGCTCCTATAGCAAAATCACTCGCGTCAGTCTCAACCACAAATGGTTTATTGGGATCTGCTATATGTAAAAGTGGAGCTGTAGCAATTGCTACCTTCAACTTTTCCATACTTTGCTTCTGTTCGTCTCCCCAATGAAAGGCTTTCCCTTTCCCTTTAAGCTGTTCCGTCATCGGGACAGCAATTTTGGCATAGTTCTTAATGAATCTTTGATAGAAACCTGATAAACCTAGGAAGATCTGCAGCTCCTCCAGGTTCCGTGGATGTGGCCATTCCATAATAGCCCTTACTTTTTCAGGATCCATCTGGATTCCATCTTGGGAGACTATATGCCCAAGGTACTTAACCTCTGTTTTGAAAAATTCACACTTTGACTCCTTAGCAAAGAGCGAATTTTCCCTTAGCACTTGAAATACTTTTCTCAAGTGTTCCAAGTGCTCCTGTTCTGATGCACTATAGATCAGAATGTCATCTAAAAATTCTACTACAAAGTGTCCTAGATAAGGCCGTAAAACACTATTCATGAGTTTCATGAAAGTGGCAGGAGCATTGGTGAGACCAAAAGGCATCACCAAAAACTCATAGTGCCCATATCTAGTCCTAAATGCAGTTTTAGGGACATCCTCTGCCCTAATCCTGATCTGATGATATCCTGATCTAAGGTCAAGCTTGGTAAAATACCGAGCTTGATGTAACTGATCAAATAGATCTTCCAACCTAGGCATTGGAAATCTATTTTTAATAGTTACCTTATTAAGTGCTCTATAATCTATACATAGTCTCATAGAGCCATCTTTCTTTTTAACTAGGAGCATTGGCGATGCCCATGGTGAGTTACTAGGTTTGATGAAGCCTTTATCTAAATAGTCCTGCAATTGCTTCTCAACCTCCTCATGCTGAGAAACACTAAGCCTATAAGGTGGTCTACAAATAGGGTTAGTGTTAGTAACAACTTCTATGGCATGGTCAATGTCCCCTCTCTCAGGTGGTAGCCCTCTAGGTAAGTCAGTGGGAAAAACATCTCTGAATTCAAACATAAGATCCTTAAAACTTTTAACTACACACTCTTGCAAAAAAGAATAGTAGAAAGTCCTGTTCATATTTACATTCAAAGCATGAAAATATACATCAGATGAGCTGTCTATACAATGCTCCATATCATGACTATACAATAAAAACATATCCTGTACATGCTGTGAACAACAGAGACTATACAACTCTAATGATGAGATGAGAGGTGCACTAGGTACATCTCTCTCTCCCTGAATATAAACTGTACTTCCATTCTTTTCAAACTCGAGTGTGTTATTTTGATAGTTGCGTTTAAGTGTATCTCCCAACCCCCATAGCCACTCTCTTCCTAAGACTAGATCTGTCCTCTCCATGTTCATAATTTGGAAGTCCATATGATCTGTATAATCCTGCATCTTGACTTCCAAATTGGATACCATCGTATCCCATATTCTTTTATCTTGCCCTTGCATCATAGATACAATGTATTTATGTGCACTAGGCTGTTGGGGAATCTTCAATTTCTTGACCAAAGCATAGTTAATGAAATTATGAGTGGCCGAGTCATCTATCATGACTCGCACCCTGGTCCCGTATACACTACCATGTAGCTTGACCAAGTCATGTGGTCCAAACTGCGGTGACCACAATGACTGAGTCAAACAACACGTGTGCTCTATATCCTCGTGCATCACCTCCACTCCCTTGCAGCTAGAGCTGCCATGAATGGGAAGGGTCTGCACTAGGTGGACCGCCTTTTTGCCCCTTTCAGGAGCCGTACTAGACTCTGGTCCTTTCTTCTTTTCTTCCCCCTTCTTGAGTGGACAGTTCCACTGTGAGTGGCTAGGGGATAGGCACCTAAAACACAGGTTCTCTCTTTTGGCCTTCTCAAACTGGTCTGTGGATAGCTTAGGCCCTTGTGATCTTTGTTTTTTAAATAAAACCTTGTTTTTCCCAAAAGGCAACTTTTTCTTAAATTTAGTAGTGCTAAGAGGTTTAAGGGGCTGATCCGTCTCCATAGGAGTATACTGAGGACGGTTATGGTCCTCATATATCTGTGCATATTTGATCGCCTCCTCAAACGTCTTAGGCGCATTCCTCCTGACTTCTCTCTTTATGGCTTTATCCAAGCCCCTAACAAACCCTCTGGTCTTCTGAAAATCATCTAGACCCTTAAGCTTCAAAATGATCTCTCTATAGTGGGATAGATAGACTGAAAGAGGCCTGCCTCTTTGAGTAATCCTATCCCACTCATCCCAATTCCTCTCCTCTTCATTTTCAGGAAGAAACTCTTTTAGAAAAAGAGTCTCAAACTGAGTCCAGTCACTAGGGATAGAGTTCGCCTCCTTAAGACTCATCCACCACTTATAAGCACGTGGGCCGAGGGAAAGACTCGCCTCTAGCACACGATACTTAGGTGGGGTGCCCTTCAATTGATGCAAATCTTGCCACTTTTGTAAAAAAGTGTAGATTGCATCCTTATTCCTGTCTCGGTCATCCCCCGTGAAGGTTGGTGGCTTTAAGTCTTTCAGGAGGGGAGCTTCCCTAGAGCTCTCTCCTTTATACTTACTAGGAAGAGAAGTCTCTTTCCTAGTAATCTCTAGAGGAATGGTAGGAGTTTCTCTTTCCTTCCTAGCTAGGAAAGAGGTGACACTAGTCTCAAGAGAGATCATTTGAGACTTAAGTTGCTGTATAAGAGATGTAATGCTACCCAAATCTTTCTCTAACTTGAGGGTTTGCTCTTTCAAGTCAATGAATTGGTCACGAGTGACAAATTCATCTATAAGCTCTTCATAAGTATACTCTTGCTGTGAAGGCTCTTTTTCTTCTAAATTCTCTTCTATTTCTTGTCCTAACTCTACTTCTTCCATCCTAGCATCCTGATCCTCTAGTTGCTCTCTAGGTGGAGAAGTGGTCTCAACTACTTGTTTACCTTTAGTTTCCATGTTTAAGTACCCTTCCCCCATTTGCTAACTAGAGAGTATGAAAATGAATGGAAGTAGAGTTAAAATATGCAAGAAGAAGAGAGATATAACACAAGAGCACTTCCCTGATACAAAGTAGAGTTGCGGAAGCTAAATCCAGGTGGTCCTTGATGCTTCAAGCCGCTGATTTTAAGTCCTCGCCAGTCCCAAAAAAAAATTGGAAATATCCGCTTGGTCCGGGGAGGTTCTAGACACCATAAACCATCCAAAATAACACCAAAAGTGCGTAGGAAAAGCCTCAAACGGGCAAACTGAATGCAACTGAACAATTTCAGAAATTTTCCAATCCTCGCCAGTCCACAAAGTGTTGCCCAGCACCTGCACTTCAAGAATTTGAGACAATCCCAAGTGAAAAAATTGGATTTGGAGTCCGGATGAAGAAAAACTAGGCCCGGGAGTGGCCGCCTAGTTCCTGCTGAAGCGCTGCAGAGAGATTTTGGTAGGGCAAATCTCTTCCAAATCCAACACCGATGGTCTCTGAGCGAAGCTTGAAAGCGTAGCTTCGAAACGTGACCAAGATTTTGAAAATCCGATATGGTATGAAGAAGAAATGGTCCGGAGAAGTGAGGTATGTCACCGGTGGGAGGTGAAAGGGTAATCCTCTTGAAATAGAGACTTTGAAGAGCTCCAAACTGAAGGATTGAAGCTTTTCAATGAAAACCCAAGACCCAAAACCCTTCTCCACAGCCCGTATTACATATGTGCATCCTCATTTAACCAATATCTTGGTCCATGACATCACATTTGCCCTTTCAACTTTGAAAAAAAAAACCACAAATTTTCATAGATTAGATGGACCTTAGAGTTTTTTCGAAAAACATATCCACAGCAGTCGTCGTCGTCCCTTATCCCACATGTGCATGCTCAGCTACATTTTCGGAGTATAAATAGAAGGGTATAGAGCACACTCTCTCATCCAAGAGGAGGGGAGGAGGGAAGCCCGTCGGCTGCTCTCTGGCCGCCCGTCGGCTGTTCTCTGGCCGCCTGTCGCCTGGGATGCTTGCTCTCTGGCCGCCCGTCGGCTGCTCTCTGGCCGCCCGTCGCCTGGGACGCCTCGGTATGTGTGTCTACTGTTGCGTGGCGCGTCCGTCGCCTGCTCCCTGGCTCGGATACCAATGTGTTAATTCCCTGAGATCCCCCTCATTTTGGTGGGGGTCTTGCACAGAGTTCGAGGAAGCCTGGAACGCGAGCACGGAGATCGATGATTGAATTGCCGCCCAGCCGCGTGGTGTCTCAAAACTTACCCTCTCTCTCTCTACACCCAAAATGGGTTAATGGTCCAGGTTCCTCTCATGAGTGCCACTTGGCACTCATGTGAGCATCATACTCTATATGAATAAGAGGAGGGTCATACCTCTAAAAACTATTCATATAGGATACTCCCTGTGACAGCGCCTAGGCTCTTGTTATAGCTTGGATAGGCACGTATGTAGGGTTGGATCCATCTGAGTTGTGTACAATACCTATCACCTTGATCGGTGTCACTTTTGAAGCATTAGCATGGTTCTTGGGATAATCTTTTATGACATGCTCTTTACCACACTTGGCATAAAAACCTTGTATGTTATAGTATTGTGATTGTCCTGCTATCGGAGGATGTGGACAATCCTTTATGAAATGATATCCTTGGCATCTAAAGCATGGTCCTCTAGGGCCCTATGGTCTTTGTTGTCTTAACTGGGGCCGTCGATTAGGGTCGGCGTACATCACATTAGTGTAATCGGGCTCCCAATTGGATTCCAATGGTGGACTATCATACTGATATGTTTCCACATGTTCTGGTGACTCCGTGTAATATGCGGGTGGACTATCTACATGAGTAGAGTCAAAACTGTTAGAATTAGGGTCACTTTCTATGATCAGGGGTGAAGAAGGCACTAAAGCCCTATTGAGGTTCTCTTCTGTAGCAGCGTATTTGACAGGGATGACATTAGCTAGTGAGGATGGCTGCTGAGCTAAAACAGGTTGAGGTCTCTGTTGAGCTTGATAAGGATAGTTCTGAGGAGGCCTATAGTAATGAAGTTGAGCATTGTGTTGACCTTGATACCTACCTGGCTGTGGGTATGCTTGCAGGTAGTTCTGTCGTACTACTTGTTTGTTGTATGGGCAGACTTGGGCCGTGTGATTTGTGTATCGTTTCTCAAACAACGCTTGTTTGTTGTCAACCTAGGCATCTGTTTACTAGAAACTCCTAGTTTTTGGGCCACTTTTTCTGCTAGGTCTTCTATCAAGCTAGACAGTTTTGAGGATGCTAGAGATGAACAATCTGAGTCCTTATAGACGTTTGAGAGTTCCAACTCGTCTCCAAGGTTGTCCTCAATGTCTATACAAATTCTTACACATTGCTCTAATGTTCTGGGTTCCTTCAAATACACATAGGAGCGTAGTTTAGAGCTCAAGAGGCCATCTAAGAACAATGACACTTGCTTAGCCTGTGAGGGTAACTCTTGCATAGGACATCTTTCCACATATTGTCTAAACCTACATCCTGCCAGTCTAACTGTTTCCTTAGGGGTCTGTTTGAAACTATGAATCAATGAAGATGTATCATGTCTGATTCCACTTTTAGAGAATTCCATGATGAATGACTCTAACAAGTGATGGATATCCCTAAATTGCCTTTGCTGCAATGGTTGGAACCAAGTTAAAGCTGCGTTCTTTAACGTTAGTCCAAATGCATTGTATTGCGTGAACATGTCTTCTACTTGCTCTGCTCGGAGCACTTGTTTAAACTCCGCAACGTGATCATAGGGATCTCCTATCCCATCAAAGTAGTTTTTCATGGACTTTACTAACTGAGTGGGTTTTAGTACCCTAGGGTGTTCATGTGGTCTAGGTAGAGGAAAATCATCTTAACCACCTCGTATTCTAGCTTCCCTTTGTCTTTCCACTCTATCAGTGTCCATGGTGGTTCTATCTCTCCCTATGGGGTGAGTAAAACTTACTTCTGGTCTCTCTTTGTTCTTCTCTTTTTGAGTACCATGGGTTGAGGATGTCCTAGCACCTTGATGGCTCGGGTTTACATTTGTTTGAGATGGGGGGGAAACTAATTCTCCTCTCCATGTGTAGGTATTTCTTGCCTAGTCTGGGACTACAAATACTCATTCTCAAGTTTCATCCAAGTATACAACCTTTTCAGGAGTATCTCGGTCCTTGAGTTCATAGATCATGATGGAGTAGGGTTGTTCCATTTTGTACCTCCAAAATGCTTCATTGGTTTCCTTATTCAGGAACAACTCTATGCTTCTGTTATCCTGAGGGATCCAATCTGGGATTATTACTCTTGTGAGTATAGATTTCCCTCTGGGTATCCTAGGTTCTTCTCCTAATGGTTCTTTTCCTTGGGTTCTCGCTTCCGTATCTGGCTGAACTACATCAAACTCAGTGGTGTGATTTGGCTGAGTACTTATGATGTACATTGTTCCTTCTTTGTCTATGTATGTGTCTCTCTCAACTTTCACCACCGGATGATCCAATCCAATGGGTTGATCAGGATTGTGCAACTCCACCACTGATCTTCACAAACCATCCTCATAGATGCGAGCACCTAAGTGGTTGGTTTGGACATATTCTAATTGAGTTCTATAGGGTCCTTCGGGTCTTTCCCAATATGCTATGTTTAACCCTCTTTCTGGACTTTCCATGCTAAAGGCCATTTCTGACTCTCTGGTACCTGAGCCCAACTCGTAAGGATAACTATTCAATTGTTGAGCCCAAGAACGTGCAGTAGTTCCTACACTTGGTTCCGATGATATAAGGCTTCGTCGGTCTGACTTACCTATATGCTTGCCCGATCTAAGGTTCATGAATTTACTTCTTGAATCACTCTGTATGCACTCTGATCGTCAATGTTGATTTGTTCTTTTATTGCTTGTTTCTTTTTTACTTCCTTTAGATTCTTATCTTGTCTCAATGTTTATGTCAGAAATCGACTTTTTGTTGTACTTTTGAGTTCTCGTTCTGTCATACTTAAGTTCTTTCCTTGAGGCTTTCGTATCGCACACTTTTACCTTAATCTTGGACTTAAAAAATTTAAGTCTCTTGAACTTGATGCATTCCTATTGTTGTTCTAATTTAATCCACAATGCTACCGTTTAGCTTAAGCTAATAATTGACTGAGGGGGTTGAGTATTCTTCCAACCTCGAGTCAGCTTCTTTGATTGCTCTGTTCCCCAAGAAGTCGCACTTCCCAAGTGTTAAACGGCCGCCGGACAAAGACAATTGTACTTAGACAGAGGGCTTTAATGAAGAAAGAACCCAAGTGTTAGACGGCCGCCGAACAAGGACAAGAGTACGAGGACAGGGAGCTTAAATGAACAAAGAGAATCTTTCAGGGAACGCACAGGTAACTGCAGAAGTGCGCACCCTTGTAAAAAATCCTCTATTTAAGGCAATGAAAAAAAGAGTAGAACAGCCCCTGTTTTTGGTGGGAATTGTAGTGTGTTGTTTGATTAAGTCTCGAGCCCCGTTTTTTGGGAATTGCAAGTGCAGTGTTGTGTGTGTATGTGTTCTGTTCCGTCTGTTCCAATTCCCCTTCTGCGTATCTGTTTGTGTGCGTAGGCGCGTTATAATGCAGTGTTATGAATCGATACTGTGTTGTAGAGATTCCGTCCGGTAATGATTGAAGTGTTCCTGAGCGTTGCTCAAGATAGAACGCGTTGTTTGATAGTTCTTCTGTGGAGTTAGGAAGTGTAACGAACCAACACGGTTCGTTTGTGTGTTACGAGTCTCTATAATTGACTGAGTCGGCATCATAATCTGTGTTAAGATTAGTACCGGTAATGTTCTGAATACGAGTAGAGTAATAAGTTTGCAACAAGTTACTGTCAGTAGGCATTTCGGCTTGAAGTCGGCACACAATAATCTGTAGAGTGACAAGAAGAACTGCGTGGTGTATGCGTGTGAAGATACTCAGAGTACGTCTTGTGTATTGACTGTTGAGGAGATTGATTGTTCGAGTCCGCGTAACTTTACGATATAAGGTCTGGTTGGTATACCTATCTGCCCTGACGAAGTACGGATTAGGTGACTGTGATATTGAAGTATCTTTTGCGCGTAATTTACGTAACCAGACTGCTACCATCAGTCCTACTCCCATACACTGAACAGTCTTCCGTTGTTCGGGGATGGATACTGAGCTAAGGACGGAATGACATTAAGATTGTGTCTTAAATTGGGAAAATAGTACAGGGCCTCTGTCTAACAGACCCCTACCACTCCCAAGGACCCACGTGGCTAAGAGAACGATCGCGGTTAGAAGATTTGGAACCGGTTGAACTTGAAGCATTTGAATAGGAAGTAAAGTAACGACTAAACCATAATCAGTTTAACATTTGGCGCCGTCTGTGGGAAGGTGGCATCAGGTTGCCAATTATCTGTGAACAGTAGCAATAGCATGCTGGCTCTTTGTTCAGAATCAACACTACGCTTATCGTTCGATTGACTGACGGTAGCAACAGAACCAGATTGTTGCCAACTGCTCAGATAGTACTACTAAAGCAATGATACATGCCGGTTACTCGGTCTGGCGAAACGTATCCTAGGAACCATACGACTGAGTACGAAAAGTACTAAAGACAACCCCAGGAAAAGAAGGTATAACGCGACCTGACTCAGTGGTCGAGCAAGTTAAGGACGCTAGAATTAATTCCGGTCATATTCCGGTGGAACGATCAACGCCTTTGGTATATGCTGGTGTCACTTCGACCCAGCCTAACCAAAATATAGCAATTCCTGAATCTACCAAGACACCGTTGGAAACAAGTTTAACAATCTTGGATAAAGATTCAGAGTTATCCACGATTAGACAAACTCTAGGAAAAGAAATCGGTAAAAGCGGAAAAATACTAAAGTCTGGTACACTGTCAGTTCATTCCGGTGATAGATACACCAACTGGCGGCCAAGGATTAGCATTTTTTGCGGAGTCCTCAGCCCTACCCGCGTGCTTGGAAGAAAGATTTCGGATATTGGACATCCAAAAAGAAGGAGACCTATTCGAAGCTGAGGTCCGAAGTATCCTGCGCAAAAACAGCACACCGAAAGGCACGCCATCCGGTGATCCAGATTCTGATAGTTCAACTAATCAACCTCAAGATACAGAAGAAGGACCGGAGACACCCACGATGAACGGACAACAACAACAACAACAGTTAGGTCAACCAAGGCCGCCTCCAACAGGATTAACATACACGAAATTTGGTGGATTCCCAGGAGATGACCCAGACGCTCATGTACGAACTTTTGAGATAAGTTATGCAGTTCTTAACCATCCACCAGATCAGGCGTATAAGGCCATTGTTTTTCAATCTACACTGGTCAATGAAGCAGCGAGATGGCTCACGGAATATGATATTAACCATTTTGGTACTTACGATGCAGTACGAGATGCCTTTCTACAACGATTCAGACTAAAGAAGAATCCTGCTGAGATCTTTGATTATTTACAGAACAACCGACAGAAGGCAAATCAGACTGTCCAAGAATACGCTACTCTCTTCAGAACACATTTACGGCAGATACCACAGGCATATGCTAATCTACCTGATGATGTCATCTCTCAATGGTTTATCAATGGACTAACCCCACAACTGAAGCAGATTATGATCATAAGATGTGTCGGAGCAATGACACTGGATGCAGTCATTGCAATGGCTCTACAGTTGGAATCCAAGGTTGGTGGATTTTCCGAAGAGTTGGAATGGTTAAGGACAAACAAAAATATGACTGAAGATATAACCAGGCAAATATACTGCACCACGTGCAAAAATTCAGGGCATACAAGTGCTAACTGTGCGCTAAATCAAACATTCTGCGCTATCTGCAACACTGCCGGACACTCCACCGGAAATTGTGTCTACAATGCCAGAATACAAGGAACAGCAACAATCAATGTTGTTATTCAAGAACATGGACAGGCAGCGAATCACTATGTACCTCCGCAACTGAGAAACAATCAGCCACAGGGATATCGAAACTACCGAGGACAGAGGAACAATAACTATAATGTAAACCGCTGGCAGAACGAACCACCACCAGAAAATCCCAATTTACCACCGCCACGCTGTCATTTTTGTGGTGAATTCGGACACATTAGAAGATATTGCAAGGACGCAGCTGAGTATGATCAAAGGAAGAAGGAGCGGCAAAATCCAATGGCCAACATGGTACAAATTACTCCGGTAGAAACACAAACTGCTACAGTCCAAACCCGATCAGGTAAACAACTGCAGCCAGCAGCAGAAGTATTTGAACCAGGGATACGAGAACAACATAGGATGTATAACAAGGCTAGTCACTGGACCGCCACAGAACCACCAGTGTTCCCAGAACCCATTCCGGTGACTCAGACCTCGTCGACAAAGGAAGGAACACAACAAGAGGAAGCAGCAGCAGAACAACCATCAGCAGTAGACATAACAGCAGATATTTCGGCAACAGCAGAGACCTCAAGTTCAAAGGAGCAGGATAACCAATCTCAGCAGGCCTGGGAAATTTTATCCAAGGCATCTATCACTCTACCTCTCGGCCAACTACTGGCGTTAGTACCTGGCGTTCGACAACAGTTCCAGCAACAGTTCAGTCCGGTACCTTCTTGTATTCCGGCGATAGCAGCAGTTCAACCAGAACCTGATTCTACGGTTGATCATTCAGTCCCCTTGATTACAATATGGTATAAGAATCATAAAATTACATAGGTATTGATTGATGGAGGCTCTGGTGTCAACATTGCAACTACAGCCTTATGCAATAGGTTAGGATGGACCGAAATCGAACCAGTTCAATTTTTTGTCAGAATGGCAGACCAATCTAGAGTCCACCCTGTAGGACTTGTGCGAAATGTACCCATTACTTTACAAGGTACGACTTTCAAAATGAATTTTGTCATACTAGATCTGCCGGAATCCACTTTGGATTACAACCTTCTTTTCGGCCGACCTTGGCTGAAGCATGCAAAGGTAATACAGGACTGGTCTGCGCAAGAGCTCACATTCAAGGATGCCAATCATAAATATGTGGTAAAACTAGATGCTATACAACCCTGCAAACCTCACGCCAGACCCTATCTTGCTGAACCAGTTCATATGTTAGATGGACTATCAGATGATGAAGAAGAGCAATTTCTGAAAAGTAACGCCGATTTAATGTCTCTAGGAACTGTTGATCTACAGTCCGTCATCGATAACTGGAACACTTCAGTTTGTGCAGTAGTAGCTATCACCGAAAGGTCTGACCAAGCAGATATTGAATTACAACCACTATTCAAGCCAACAGAGGATACAGAGAACCCGCAACAATTTTATGTCCCTGAAGACCAGCTGATCACGTACAATCTAGGAGACAAGGACCATCCTCAACCTGTAAAAATAAGGCAAAACTTACCGAAAATCTTTCAGGCTAATTTGATTCAGCTTCTTCGCGAATTCTCAGACATCTTTGCATGGGATTACAAAGACATGAAAGGATTAGATCCGCGCATTTATCAACACAGAGTTATGTTGAAACCTGAAGTTAAACCAAACAAACAACCCAGCTACCGGATGAATCCCAATTATGCATCACAGGTAAAAGCCGAACTTGATAGATTATTAAAAATGGGGTTCATCATACCAGTAGAGCATGCTGAATGGATCTCACCAATTGTGATTGTACCAAAGAAAAACAAGCAATTACGAATCTGTGTGGATTACCGGAAATTAAACGCAGCAACAGTACCAGACCCGTTCCCGATCCCTTTTTTGGATACCATGCTTGATAGAGTCGCAAGTCATGAAATATATTCATTCTTAGATGGATATAGTGGTTACAATCAGGTTAGAATGGCTGAAGAAGATATACCAAAAACTGCTTTCATTACCAATTGGGGTGTCTTCGCCTGCACCGTAATGTGGTTCGGATTAAGAAATGCACCAAGCACATTTCAAAGATGTATGCAGGAGATATTTTCTCCTTATCTCACTTCATTCATGCAAGTATATCTTGACGACTTCTCAATCTTTGGGAAGATGATAGCACATTTAAGTCATTTACGATGTTGTTTTCAGAAGTGTAGAGAGTATAGACTCTGTCTTAACCCAAACAAATCCGTGTTTGCGGTTTCATGTGGCAAACTACTTGGACATATTGTATCTGCTCAAGGTATCCGAGTAGACCCAGATAAGATTTCGGCAATTTTAGAAGCCCCGGTACCCGCAACTCCAAAAGAAGTAATGCGTTTTATGGGTCAAATACGGTGGCATGGCAGACACTTACGGTGGCTTGCTCACCTAGTAGTACCACTAAACAGGCTAATCACAAAAACTCCCCGACAGTTTGAATGGACTGAAGAATGCCAAACTACATTTGATCGGCTCAAGTATCTCCTGACGCAAGCCCCAATTTTACAACCACCGGACTGGGACAATCCGTGTTTGCGGTTTCATGTGGCAAACTACTTGGACATATTGTATCTGCTCAAGGTATCCGAGTAGACCCAGATAAGATTTCGGCAATTTTAGAAGCCCCGATACCCGCAACTCCAAAAGAAGTAATGCGTTTTATGGGTCAAATACGGTGGCATGGCAGACACTTACGGTGGCTTGCTCACCTAGCAGTACCACTAAACAGGCTAATCACAAAAACTCCCCGACAGTTTGAATGGACTGAAGAATGCCAAACTACATTTGATCGGCTCAAGTATCTCTTGACGCAAGCCCCAATTTTACAACCACCGGACTGGGACAATCCGTTCCATGTTTTTGTCGACGCTTCAGATATTGCAATTGGCAGTATTCTGATGCAGCAAACAGATAAGTGGTTTCGCCCTGTTTATTACGCCAGTAGAAGGCTTGCACCGGCAGAAAAGAACTATTCCACTACTGAAAGAGAATGTCTGGGATTGATTTACTCAATCAAAAAGTTCAGACATTATCTACTAGGCCGGAAGTTTACCTTTCATGTGGACCATGCTGCCCTTGTTTATCTAGTAAGACAACAGCATTTAGGTGGACGATTAGCACGATGGGTGCTACTTTTACAAGAATTCAACTATGACGTCATTCACCGACCCGGAACTGCACATGCCCTAGCAGATTTCTTATCTCGCCTGGATTCCGGTGAAGCTCCGGTAGGCATAGATGACACGACTCCTGCGATTTATAATGCTAAACCACTATCCGATGAGACGGCCAACCTACAAGCACCATCTACATACTATGATCAGATTCTAACTTTTCTCACCGAAGGACGCTTTCCAGCCGAGACTGCCAAGGCAGTTCAAAAAAAAATTGCAGTCCTTAGCCGCCGATTCCGGCTAGTGGCAGGAGAACTATATTATGCAGATCATACCGGAATCCTACTTCGCTGTATTCCACCACATGAGGTTAATTCAGTTATCACTTTGGCTCACTCAATTCCTTCCGGTGGCCATTTTGCAGTAGACTTAACTCACCAGAAAATTCTGCAAGGAGGTCTCTGGTGACCAACGATGTACAGAGATGTCGCACAGTTTGTTAAACAATGTGATACTTGTCAAAGAACTGGTCAGCCTTTACAACGGCATCTTTTTCCTCTGCAACCCATCTTACCATTAGAACCTTTCCAGAAATGGGCTCTAGATTTTATCGGGCCAATTACACCTCCAGCCGTATCCAGTAACAATCGATACATACTGACTTGCACAGACTACGCAACTAGGTGGGCAGAAGCCTGGGCTTTACGGTCCGCTACAGCGGTTACGGTAGCAAAATGTCTACTCACGGATGTCTTTCCACGATTTGGCTTACCCCTGGAAATTGTCTCAGATCAAGGCACTCATTTTGTAAATGATCTAATGAAGGCCCTTACACAATCATTCTAGGTCACACATAAATTTAGCTCTCCTTATTATCCACGTGCCAATGGATTGGCCGAAAGTACAAACAAATCACTGTTGAATATCCTCCGGAAATTGATCATGGAAGCACCGGAAAGATGGGATCAACTACTACCTGCAGTATTATGGGCATACCGGACTACATATAAGGTAACAACAGGCTTGACACCTTTCAAACTAGCTTATGGCTTAGAAGCAATAGCACCCATGGAAATAGTCATCCCAAGTCTGCGTGTAGCAATCACTCAGAAGATGCTACCGGAATATTCGCTGACAGCACGAATGGACGCACTCAGAGAACTTGATGAGCACCGATGGCTCAGTTTTTTAACTATGCACGAAGTACAACTAAGGCAAGCCAAGACACACAATCGATATTTGAAGACTCCAATCTTTTCGGTAGGCCAGCTTGTACTCTTCTATAACGCAAAATCGGATAGAGCAGCAAGAAAATTCAAACTACGATGGTTCGGCCCTTTCAAGATCTCAGAACAAGTCGGTCCGGCAACTTTTCGGTTGACTACGTTGACTGGAACTCCACTCCCCAAGGTAATCAATGGGTCGAAGCTGCGGCCGTATTATCCCACTACTAGTACGCATTAAATTATTCGGCGGCGAACCGCGTTTTGTATAAAATTTTGCGTTTTTCTTTTTCTCCCTTTTTAGTCGTGTTTTGTACAAATCTTTATGTTACCAGCCGCCCCTCCCTACCAGTACGCACGCCAGCGTGCAAACAGTATCATTCCTGCACCGCACAATGATACCCACCCCCCCCCTTCCCACCCCCACCGTGTTCTCCTTATTTAACCCCCTCGGTTGCGCCAAAAACGCTATTGTGTTCTCGAGATTATACGTATTATCCCTGTCCCCTGTGTTGACTGTAAGTGTGCTCGTGAACACCATGGAAGCGCTAGCCAACTACGCTGCTTTCCGTGATGGTATCCCTACAGACGTAGGCGAATATCTGCGTTGTAGAGGGTTGGCCAACTTCGCTGAATTGCCTTGGCACTCAGTGGAAGCCCATCCCTTCTCCGCGCAGATCATCCACGCCATCGCCCAATTCCCCATCACCGAACAACAGTGGGTCTTCCCTTCCCTCCCATCTAGAACCGTCATCACCTTCCAAGCCTTCTCTGCAGCCTACCGCCTCCCCCCGCAAGGCCGCGAAAATGGCCCTAGCATCCCTGTCGCTCGCATGACCGCACTCTTCCCCCGCTCCTCATCAAACGAATATGCCATTCTCTGCCGCCCGGAACCCGAACGATCCGCTCTACAGTTCCTCGTAGCAATCCTCAACCTGCAAAAACGAACATACGGCATCTCTCGCCCCTTCTATTCCGCCTTGGAGTTAGCCGCCCGCGAACCCGTGAACTTTGCCTCTTACTTCTTCCAACGAATTCATAAGGAATGCGTAGCTATAGTAAAGCAACTCCAAAAGGGCACCTCTCCGCGCTCTCGCCTTCCCCACATCATCTCATTCCTTTTCCCAACCATTCTCGCCGCACAACCCCCACCCACAGGCCCAGCACTTAGGCATGAAGAATCAGCACAACCGCTCGATGAAACTAAAGAAGAAGACGAAGAGATCAATCAACTCTTCCGCACTAAGCGAATCCGGATCAGCTCTTCAGAAAGCGAAGTCCAAGGATCCGCCGGAAAGAAACAAGACACCGAAGAGGACAAACAAGAAGAAACATACCACGACACCGCCACTTCAATACACAATGACACCTCGACGGAGCAACAAGACCACCAAAACCAAGCAGAGACAGAGATAGTGTCCACCGAAAAGGAAGCCGAGCATCAAAAGGACGAACCGGAATCCGCCACAGAAGCATTGGATAAACTCATCGCAGCCATCAATCATACAGAAACCGACCAACAGACAGTTGCCAAGGTAACCACGACTGACACTATTCTTCTCACACCACCTGTCAACCCCGACCTCCCACCGGAACCACCCCACCAACCCAGTTCTGAACCTACACCATCCTCCTCTTCCTCCCCTAACTACTCTCCGCCAAACTCCCAGAACCTACTCACCGATACGTCCTCTCAGCCTCGTCAACCACCACCACCACACAACGTATTTTCGGAACTAGCCTCCATGGGGCAGTTCCTCATGCATTTATCACACCAGCTGCCAGCACAGTTGAAGGAAGCCACGGACAATCTGAAGGCAGAATACCAATATAAGGTCGATGTCCTGGAAGCCGACATCACCCCCCTCCAGGAAGAAATCGAAGCCATAAAGACTGAGAATCATCAGCTACAGACACAGTTAGCAGAACTCCAAGCAAAATTTTCGGCAGAACAGACTCTACTACAGCAAAGAGATGCAGCCCTCGAGCAAGTTGCAGCCAAAGAACGACTCCTACACGCCGCACATGAAGAAATCCGAGCCCTGAAGACCTCCCTCCACGAACACGAAGATATCAACGCCTCTCTCGAAGATTTGGTCGCAGAGAAAAAGATTCAATTGCAAGAGACCATCAAGAAGAATCAGGACCAACTGTAGAAAGAAGCCGAACAAGTCCAAGAACAGTTACGACGAGCCCAAGAATGCGCAGATGAGGTTAACAGTATCCTAAAACGCCAATTGATACGGGAAGGTCAATACCTAAAGGATATCGACAAGACGCGCAGAGATCGAGATGCGTTTAAGAAAACTCTCGATTTCCAAACCCAGCAGTTTGAACGCCTAGACAACCAAGTGCGCAACCAGAAGGAGTATATTACAGAGATGAAGACCAAACTGACCGAAATGCAGACAGCCCGAGATTCGGCATTAGCTAACGAATTTTACTTACAAGAGGCTTTCCTTCAAACCCAAACCGAAATTTTGTTAAATCAAGCCATAGCCCTTAGTGCAGTAAGAACCGACGCCCAATTACTAGAACCCACCACCTTAGTACAGATGTTAGAAACCCTCAAAAAGAAAATTACCCGAACATTTAGGCTCGCCCAAAGTATGTACTTAGAAGGACTAGTATCCGAACCATAGGAACCTGCGGGTTCGAGTCCACCGTGCGTGCCAAGTGTTAAACGGCCGCCGGACAAGGACAATTGTACTTAGACAGAGGGCTTTAATGAAGAAAGAACCCAAGTGTTAGACGGCCACCGAACAAGGACAAGAGTACGAGGATAGGGAGCTTAAATGAACAAAGAGAATCTTTCAGGGAACGCGCAGGTAACTGCAGAAGTGCGCACCCTTGTAAAAAATCCTCTATTTAAGGCAATGAAAAAAAGAGCAGAACAACCCCTGTTTTTGGTGGGAATTGTAGTGTGTTGTTTGATTAAGTCTCGAGCCCCGTTTTTTGGGAATTGCAAGTGCAGTGTTGTGTGTGTATGTGTTCTGTTCCGTCTGTTCCAATTCCCCTTCTGCATATCTGTTTGTGTGCGTAGGCGCGTTATAATGCAGTGTTATGAATCGATACTGTGTTGTAGAGATTCCGTCCGGTAATGATTGAAGTGTTCCTGAGCGTTGCTCAAGCTAGAACGCGTTGTTTGATAGTTCTTCTGTGGAGTTAGGAAGTGTAACGAACCAACACGGTTCGTTTGTGTGTTACGAGTCTCTATAATTGACTGAGTCGGCATCATAATCTGTGTTAAGATTAGTACCGGTAATGTTCTGAATACGAGTAGAGTAATAAGTTTACGACAAGTTACTGTCAGTAGGCATTTCGGCTTGAAGTCGGCACACGATAATCTGTAGAGTGACAAGAAGAACTGCGTGGTGTATGCGTGTGAAGATACTCAGAGTACGTCTTGTGTATTGACTGTTGAGGAGATTGATTGTTCGAGTCCGCGTAACTTTACGATATAAGGTATGGTTGGTATACCTATCTGCCCTGACGAAGTACGGATTAGGTGACTGTGATATTGAAGTATCTTTTGCGCGTAATTTACGTAACCAGACTGCTACCATCAGTCCTACTCCCATACACTGAACAGTCTTCCGTTGTTCGGGGATGGATACTGAGCTAAGGACGGAATGACATTAAGATTGTGTCTTAAATTGGGAAAATAGTACAAGGCCTCTGTCTAACAGACCCCTACCACTCCCAAGGACCCACGTGGCTAAGAGAACGATCGCGGTTAGAAGATTTGGAACCGGTTGAACTTGAAGCATTTGAATAGGAAGTAAAGTAACGACTAAACCATAATCAGTTTAACACAAGCCTTGCGTTCTTCACTGCCTTTCTTTGATTGTCCTGGATAGCTCTTGTTAGACCTGTAAAAGTCTAATGTCTAGACCAATTCTTAAATTAATGATCAAGCACTGTGATATATACACCTTTAAGGTCCTTTCTCCTTGGCCCAAAAATTTTTATGCCCCCCTATCTTTTCTAGTCCCAGAAATGGTCAAGCTCAAATTATCTTATCTAAAAAACACATAGTATTTGTAAAGAGCTTTTTTCTAATGAGCTATGAAGCTCAAAAATCGGACTTCGAATGAAAAAGATATGAGCGTTCAGGCCCTCGAGGGTAAAAACTCGCAAATAGGTTTTTCTTCAATTATGATCTAAGGGGTCTCCAATGAGCTTAATCACCCAAAATTTCTCTCAAATTAGCCCCAAAATAGCCCAAAAAATCAAACCCTAGTTTTTTTCACTTTGGGTGAACAATCGTGATGGTCTGGGACAATCGCGATGGTTTGGAACCGTCACGATGGCTCAAGTGAACCGTCGCGATGGCATGGGGCAATCGGGATGGTCCGATGGCGCGAGGTGTCACGATGGTCTAAGTGAGGCATCGCGGTGGTCTATCTTGCGAGCAATCGCAATGGCGTGAGACCGTCGCGATGGTCAACGCTCAACATAACCGTCGTGATGGTGTGAGCCCGTCACGATGGTCACGAGGCACGATGGCTTGAGCGAATCACGACGGTCCAATTTTGAAGCGTCGCGATGGCATACCAAGTATTGTTGCGATGGTCTATCTTGACATGTGGCAAAGGATCATCGCGATGGTATGGGCCAATCGTGATGGTGTGGGATCGATGGGATTGTCGCGATGGTGAGTGACCATCGCGATGGTTCAAGCGAATCGTAGTGATGGTGTGACACCGTCGCGATGGTGTGACACCGTCGCGATGGTGCGACACTGTCGCGATGGCCCGACCGAGCCGTCGCGATGGTTCAAGTGAACCATCACGATGGTGTGAGACCGTCGCGATGGAGTGAGACAGTCATGATGGTTCGGCCGAGCCATCGCGATGGCCTGAGCCAATCACGATGGCATGAGCCCATCGCGATGGCGTGAGCCCATCGCGATGGCGTGAGCCCATCGCGGTGGCATGAGCCCATCGCGATGGCGTGAGCCCATCGCGATGGCATGAGCCCATCGCGATGGCGTGAGCCCATCGCATTGGTCCACCAAAATGCAAATTTTAAGAATGCACCTATGGATTCGTGTGTGCGCTAGGATCACCTACACCGTGATATGATCGCTTACCAAAAATGTCGTCTTTGTCAGACCATCGCGATGGTCCAACTCCAACGGCAGATTTTGGTAGAAAGTAGATTTTTTACCTTTTGGAAGCTTTCCTACTGTTTTGGAGCACTGTACCTGCAAGAAAACTCAAAAACACACAAGCACATACAAGCACAAAAGCTCTCTCTCTCTCTCATGCACAAATGAGAGGAAATGAGGAGAATAGGTGGATATGGTGAATTTTTTGATTTTTTTGGAGTGGAAGAAGATGATGCGGTGGTAAAGAAGGAGTGTAGAGGAGATGAAAAACACAACAAAGTAATTAAAAACAACAACAAAAAATGACATTACCTTCCAACGCCACTTCTTGCTACACTCTTACCATCACACATTCGTCCTAAACTCGATCCCCGGCAACGGTGCCAAATTTGGTGTTGCTCTAGCACAATGGTAAGTACCACGTTAAGAAGCTCCACCTCCTTAATGTCAATCTACGGAAGAGATAGGAGTGACATGAAGATCGTGAATGTGAGATGTAGTAAGAGTGAAGGTGAGAAGCATAGAGATGCACACACATACACACGCACACAAGGAAGAGACAAGCAAGACATAATGGAAGGTAGGAAAATAGACTCTATTCTCATGATCTCAATTACAAGTTCAAAATAGCTCTAAGGTCTTCTCTACTCATACAAGCTAACCTCAAAAATGAGCTCTCTAGCTCTATTTATAGTTTTTTCACTAGTTTTGACCGGTTTCACATCTAGTGATCGGCATATTTAAAAAATAGGTTCTAGGTGCTATTTGAAAGGGTAAGCGGGATCTAAAAATAACCAAAATTGGTAGGCTCGCTCTACCTAAGCTCCTCAAGCTCGAGGACTCCTCTGCTTGCACAAAATGGAGCTATGAATTACAAAAGTGGTTGTTCTATGTTACATATGATACAAGAGTGATGAAAATCATTATTGAAGGTTTTGAAAAAGTAATATAAAACATCTTTCTTTGAGAAATTAATCTGCTTAGCTACACTACTTCGTTGTGATCTGTCTTCACATACTTCCGTGTCGTTTGTGCCTCTGGCTACTGCCAACAACATCACAAACGTGACCAATTAGTTGAGAGAGAACATAAAGTGGTCAAGTGGACCAAAGTTATATGCTTCAATATTGAAAATGTGAAAAGTACCAAGTCTGTTGAAAGTTTAGACAAAAAGGGTACACACACCAAGTCTATAAGTAATTTTGGTAGATCTAGGGGAAAGATTATTTTATCTCTCTAAAGTAAAAAAATCAAGTCCATTTTCCAATTCTCTTTGGAAAAGATAAATGGAAAAGAAAGGTTTGCAAGCAATATATTTTAAGAGTTGGAATAGTAACAATGGCAAACAATGACACACGTTAGTAAGATGAATCTTTGAAATTCATAAGTATAGCTTTGTTTGTGTCAAGGTCAATAAGCAAAAAAGAAGGAATTGGGTCATAAGGTTTAGTACGTCCTTAAAAAGACACAGTGTCTCAGGCTTCAAAGGAATCAAGAATAGATTAAAAAAGATAACCTCTATCTATCGAGGAGATAGTAGAACAGCCACTGGAAATCTAAATGCCATATCTTTCTACAACAATTAGTGATATCCATTTTAGCAAAAGGAATGTCATGAGATTTAGGTCTTATGTAGAAGATAGTGGAACACTTCGAAGAAGGTAAGAGGTTCACATTGTTTATCTTCACATTACATGAGATATTTAGTTTCAGATCCATATAGTAACACTACAAGTATGATCTTTAGATACAATGTCAAACCTAGAAAATTAGTTAAGCACACATAAGTTAGAGGAGAAGAAAGAATGGGATAGATGTACCTATAATGCATAAGGAGGTAGGCAGTTCAATTCCTTCCAAGATGGATTGTAGCATACATCCCATAACTCCTATTTGAATGTATACCATGAAAACCATCCTAGAACAATGTAGAAGGGGAGGGAGCTATTCAGAGATAGTTACTAGGTTCACATAGAATGTCTTCAAATTGCATGTGTCTACGATGGAAGATCCATACAATTTATAGAATTTGAAACAAGGGCCAAGAATAATCAAGGTTTGCTAAGGCCGAGGCCCATCATCAGAGAGAGGTGACATGAGATATTCTAGAAGAGATGCTATATAGGAGAATTGCATGCAAAACTAGTTCACTCTAGAGTATTTGGTATCTTGGAAGGGTTTCAACTCTTAGTCTCCTCTTGGACCATTGAGGACAATGATCATTAGGAGGAGAGATTGTAAGGCATAGATCCAATCTAGTTCATATATCAGTGTGCGTTGGAACAAGAGCATGAGTTGCTAAGGTTCCTAGCTCAGGAGTAATCCTAAGGTTCCACCTTAGAAAGTAGAGTGAGTGTGCATGATGGCCCAGTTTCAACCTAGAACACTATAGAAGCTTTCTAATCTTGCAACAAGAGGATAAATAGGATGGGAGGAAAGTAGCACATGCCATTTTTCACGCCTCTTTGTGAGAAGTCTCTCACACATGAAGCTATTTCTTCCTCGTTGGCTTTCTCGTCGTGTTCTAGTTGTTGGAGTTGGCACTTAAACTTTTCTAGCTTTTGGTTAAATCTTTGCTTGGTCTTTCCCTTTCTAAGATTCTTTGTTCATCTCTCCATACTATCAAAAGATTGTGTCTCTCCATCTATTTGTTGGTTTTCAAGTGCTCATTAGTATCTACCTAGACTACCTCCTCTCTTGCCTAAACTTTCTTTACTCCTTTAGGTGACTCCTCTTGAGGAGTCTCACCTTTTGTAGGGATACACTATGGTAGTTCATAACATTGATGGGTAGTTCACCTTTTGTAGGGTAGTTCATAACATTGATGGGTGTGGTCTCTTGAATTATTTCGAGTGATTACGATAGTAGTGTTTAATTATATTAGTCATCCAACATTTTGAGCAATGAGGATGTTTATGTGCGATAGGAACCAATGCTATTTGTTTTGTATCTATGCCCAAGTGTTGTAGAAGCTATTGTTGTTGACCACTCGGATTCCGTCTATACGACCTCGAGACATGGATGTTGTGCTCGCGAATTGTAAATCTGAGTCACTATATGGGCAAATGGTTCAAGTGACTTTGGAGTGCAAGTGTGTAGAGTTTGTTGTGAATGAGCCACTTATTTGGGTTCCAAAGAAGGGTTTGCAATAAATCAAGGAGGATCACTTAAGCATAGCTTCAGAGAATTTGAAAGTGTGATACTAGGCTTTTGCTTTACAACCTAAGGTGGATGATATGATGGTTGTTGGTATTGTTAATGGATCCAACCCATGAAATCTTCACATGCCTAAAACAACTAGGGGAAAAGGTTAGTCTTCAATGGTCCTTCTAGGGTTTCCTAATAAAGAATAAAAAAGAATGCTCAAAAAGGGAATGCATGTGCATTGTAGCCGTTCGATCTCTTGATTCCATGGTCATGATCAAATGAAAAACATGGGCAATAAAACACAAAATAAGAGCACATACTCCAGCAAGAAAAAAAAAAAGACAAAATACCAACAATCATACAAGGAGAGAAGCAAAATTTGGGGCTCACGTGCAGTTCAAGCCGTTGGAATGAGTTTCTCTTGGATGGTGGAGATTCAAACCCAACCCACTTCCACTAAAAGAAAAAAGAGAGCACACATTGTCACTAAGAGACAAAACCTCCTAAATTCATACAAGGAGAGAGAAGGGAATTCGGGATCTATGTAGCTTTTTGTCCCTTGAATATCATTAGATGGTGTCGATTGAATGGCTAGTGATCTATGTAAGGATCAAATCTCATCTCCTAATTTCTTTCAAGATCTAATGACCCAAATTGAAGGTGCCTTTTGTTCTTTAAGGAGCAACCACATCCATTAGATGTAAAACAAAAATATATAAGGGATACAATTTAAAGTGAACTGTTTCTCAAAATTGGTCTTAGCCATTGAATCTTGAAGGGCATCCAAGGGTTAAGTTTGAAGACCATGTCTTTCAAAATCTACTTGAGGAACAAAAACCACAAATTTTAGCATGTTTATGTGGTTTTGACTAGCTCAAATAAGGGAAGCCTATAACTAATCTAGTTGAAGATACTAGACTACGGCCACCACCCTCTTTTGATTGGTCCATCACTAATCACTCTCTAATATCAAAGGCTCATTCAGGATACATTTCTTCCCCTAATGCATTTTTCTCCATGCACACGCTTTGACTATCATATTATCCAATTTCTCTTTGGTGGGAGGCCCTAGGGTTGAATGTCTTTGTGACTTTTCCTTAGACTATGGTATGGTCAATGTGAGGCCTAAATCCTCTTCAACATCAATGCATTTATACATGCAATCCACTATGGGTCCATGTTGCATACCAAAAAAACATGGTCATATCTCTCCATTTATTAGGCCATCCAAAAATAAAGCCATTAGCCTTTTATCAGACACGAGTTAAATGCAATGAACCATGTACTCTTTAAATCATCTTGTAGGGTCCACGTGCAATAGGTTGTTTGGTTGGTCCCTTTGCCTCTCGAAGTGGGGGTGAGGGTTCAACCTCTCCCTATGGAAGGACAATTGCAGGCCCTATGCCAGATTATTGCCTTCATGCATATTTAAAAAAAATTCCTTTCAGAAGTCCTTTCCAAGTGTCACGTTCAAGCAATCTAAGCCTTGGTTTGTGGGATACATGGGCCCCATGGGTAGTATGCCCCTTCACCTATACAATCGTTCTTTCAATCAAATTCAAGTTATAAGGGAGATTAGGCTTCAATCGAACTTCCTCTTTGAAAATAATAAATAATCTTGTAGCTTCCCTGATTGATTCACTAGGTTTTTGTGATGTCATTGAGACCTCACCCTAGTTGGTACAAATTCATTGATGAATATTAACAAAAGATCATCAATGCTTTGAAACCCATTCATGTTCAGCAAGTGAAACCATGCCCTTTGAATGTTAGACCAAATGTGTAGCATAAAGTGGAGAAATCCTCCACTTTTTCAGCTATGATTATTTGGCTATCTTAGCCTCATGAAATGTTAGATCACCATGTCCATCACAAATGCTACATACAATGCTCGCAACTTTTGAAGTTCATAGCACTAATCCTAGACCAAGATTTTGGATTATTTGCTTTGGCTTTTGTATCTTGTATAGTTGGGTAGACACTCTTGATTGCTTCAATTAACTCTTAGAACCTTGTGTTGTCCTTGTTAGACACCATTTTCAAATATAGGTCTCTCTTGGTAGACATCAAGCTCCTCTTTTTCAACTTATGATTGGCCCTTGTCATATTTCTAGAGAGATTGTGGCAAGAACATGGAGTGTTTGATAGAGATCTCCCTACCTATCTTCTATAGTCATTGAGTAGTCTCACTTCCACAGAACGTAAAGGACAATGGTCAACTAGTAAGCTCATGTCCATTGCTTGGTAGCCCCATCGATCAAGAAAAAATTGGACCTCGTACAAATCACTATGTGAGTAGGATAGAGTCGAGATATACTCTTAGTCGAAATGAGTGATGTAGTGAAGATCATGTTCAACACTTTCATGATGATCAAGATTGTTTCATGATGGTCAAGTTAGGTCAACATGGGTATTCATTAAAATTTGAGCACTTTCTTTAATCTCTTCGATGGGATACGGATAGGCTCAATGAGTGCCGAAAATTAATGATATTATCTAGGGTTTGAATATGCTTCAGCTTCTCTAGGTATGCATTAGACTTTGAATTTTCTTCACTAGATCTTGCTAGGGATTTAGGGCAACATGAGATGCTATAAGGGTCAAAGACTTTGCAATTTAGCAAAAGACTTCAATTTCACCCTTCTTTGATTCCCTCTCACTAGGACGCCTGAAAATAACAGTCAAATCTTTAAACTACCCACGGACAAATCAAGAGACCTTGTTCCGAAGGTTCCTATATTTGCTCAACTAGGGATTACTTGCACTCGGTCCCTTTGCAAGTTTGCATATGGAGACAAAATAAAGGTTCCCATTTGTTTTGCAATTTGACTTCAGCCCCATAAACAATGTAGGTTCAACAAGCAGATTCCAGACATGAAGTGTTAAGGGACGAGAAAGATCTAGAACATCAAAATTTATCTCTTTTTGAATGGTTGGATGTTCAACAAAGCAGTTCACTAGTGTGTGGCATTACTTTTGCCTCATATATTTTTCACACAAGAAAAACAAAAACAAGTACAAAGATGTGTATTTTCCACTCCCTTGTGCAAACACACAAATGATCAACAGGTAATGTCTCTCTTTTCTTATTTGAAAAAACTTCACTTCTCATGGCTATGGTGGATAAACATATTTATTGCCATGGGAGCTTCACAGACAACTCAATTGTCATCCTGCACTTGAATATAATCATGTTCCCACCTAAAACAACATATTTCTTGCCTACTTGCTTGTACTTTCCAACCACCTTAATAGAGGCCTCAGATCCGAGTTCTTTTAAACCCTCAAATTTATCACCTCAGTGCAACTAATGCCTTGCATATGTTTGCATATGTTCTAAGATATAGATGTTCAAATATGAAAGGTAGATCGTTATTCCGCAAAGGACTTGACAAAGCACCAGGAAGACCTCACATTAGAATGTAAATTAATGCATAATTATGTTCAATGCTTTCCAGCAACCATCAAGTGCACGTTTCAAATGAATCACACCCCTTTGATTTCTTTTTAAAATGGATATTCAGCTGAAGCCTACTCCCCCTAGCTTTAACTTTGAAATTACAACTATATAGGGTGAATGGTTGTAGTACCCACGGGACCCCTCTTATCCCACAAGAGCAGGAGTTAGACTGCTTTGACATAGATTTACAACCGCCCAAAGGTGATGTCACAACTGATTTAGGCTCGTTTTACACATACCCAAAACCCTGGTTTAGATGTCCTACCGGTAAAGCAAGGGACTCAACCGTCTGACACACCTCTTTGATTGATGAAAGGTATTGCTAAAAAGTAAATGCCATTGAATTTGAAGCACGTACAACTTGTGACAGACGCCCCATAATATGATAGTCATGAAAAGGACATTGATCCTTAGGTAGGACGTTATGATTGCAGATACAAAAATAAATTGTTAACCAAGGTGCCACAGAAATGTTTCGTTCATTTATCAATGGAAAGTCAACTTTACTTCTCTTTCTGTGCGCACCTGCATGTTCACTTTCTAGAAAATAATACCAGCACCTATTTTTTCATTCAATTTTCGGTCACACATACATGTCCAGCCCGAGGCTTGAACTTTGAACCTCCGCCTCAAGAGGGCAAAGCTGCTTTGTAGGATATGGGGGGTCTCGCAAGTATTATGCCTATTCACTTGTCTAACCTTTGCTTTGTGAGATACGGGGGGTCTCGCCGGTAGTATGCTCATTCACTTCTACAGTTGCACTTTCAAAGTTAAAAGCTGGGGAGAGTAGGCTTTGGCTGACCTACATTTTTAAAGAAAAACTTTTCGCCACATATATAAGCACATTTTTGTTCAGTCACGAAAGGAGTAATCTTCTCCTTCGACTTCCCTTT
Organism: Ceratopteris richardii; assembly: GCA_020310875.1. Lineage (NCBI taxonomy): Eukaryota > Viridiplantae > Streptophyta > Polypodiopsida > Polypodiales > Pteridaceae > Ceratopteris > Ceratopteris richardii. The sequence goes on along the minus strand of CM035418.1, from coordinate 24,226,368 downwards.
TAGCAAAATAAAACAAACAAACAAACAGTTGAATTCAAAGCTCCTCAATGGTAGTACACGAGTAGACGCCCTGGAAACTTTTCACACATATGTTGAGGGACCACAACAAGTTTTCTCTGGCATAATGTCATACAGCTCTACAGAGGCTGAAACCCTCTACGGCTTGTGCTGATGGCAGGGCTTCACCCCATCTCTCCCTTCCATTCTGAGAGCCAACACAGTCAATGGTATTCCTTTCTTTGATTGAAGCTTTGGAAAAACGAATGATGTCATCTTCTTTTCCAGCTTTTGAAAGAGGGGCAAACTATCATATTCTTCATAGTTACCACAGGGAGACGAAGAGCAGAAGCTCCAAAGACGTTCAAAACTCTGTTGGAGCAAAGACTCCCTCTGCACTGCACTTGCTAGGACCAAGTTGAGCACTAGGAAAACACAAAGGCACACGGCTAACAATGATGCCAGAACTCTACTTTTTACTTTGAAAATGCTGTGATGAATGCAAACAAATCCAATAAGAAAGCGTCAACTTCTAGGAGAGATTATTTCCTTCAGAGGAGACAGATGAATAATGCATCACTGTTGTGCCTCTCAAATTCAAACATTCCCACCTTCCGACACAGATGTAGTACATAGGTTTTCAAAAACAAAGAGTTGATTTCCTTTTTGTTTTGGTTTAAGGAGATGGAGTGATTAAGATAAACATTCATGCATATGTTTATGCGCTATTCATGCCTTCCCACAAGCTCTAAGCTACCTTTTGGTTCCACAAAATGTCTATCTACTGTTGTCTGATGTAAAAATTATGATGCCGAAGAAGATAAACAAAGTCTGATTGTTAGGGTTTTTTTGAGGTTTTCTTCACTGAAACTCATCGAAAAGCGACCTACAACTATGGAATGATGTGTTGAAGGCATCGTCATACTCTTCCAAATCCCATAAATGAGAAAACTAACGAACTCATGGAGCATGTACCTCTCTCAAAGAACAAATTGCCAAACGGGGTCGCTAATGAGCACATCCCTAGCAATGATGCCAATGTGTTGAGATGTAGACGCTACAATCTCTCATGAATGCAAACTGATATCAAGTGTAACGTCTGCAACCTATCATGTCAATCCAAGGGAACATATTCGATGGGATTGAGGGATCCCCACATTGCCAAATTGCACGAAATCACCACCAATGAGTACATTAAATTGATCCCAAGGGTTACCAATTGTATTCCTAGATTTAGGTTCCAATGAGAAGCAAGGATGGAGCTTTGGAAGCAAGGTCCTGCACTTTTTGGTGTCAAATTCAAATATCCAACAGGGGTAACCCTATCAGGACCCTTGCCATATGGTTACCCTCCAAGCAAGCGAAAGCAATGTAGGGGACTTTCGAGTCCCAACGAATGATAAATGGTAATTTTTCGTTCAAAACCCAAATTTCATTGCCAAACACACGCATTCTCCTCGAGCAAAATCGCACACGCTCAAAAACAAACAACTTTAGAAACACAATTGATTCCAAAACACAAATTCCTTCACTTGTGAATCACAAGACTTTGTGGAGAGTCCTGACAAAATGACATGTATCAAATTTTGACATGAAAACATGAAACTCGCAGTACACACAACAAAGGCATACAAATTCAACCCCTTGAGTCATCAATAATCTCACATGTCCACTTTGCAAATCCCGAGACCTCTACTCAGGACCCCTCGAAATGGGGGGAGAAAAAAAGTTTCAAATTTTTTCACTCTCCCTCAATTTCAAGCAATCAGACTAAACTCCTTAATTCGTCCAACCACACAGAAAACCCAAAATCTTCTTTGTGCAAGGAGTGCATGCGACAATTCACTAATGTTTTTGAATAGTTGAATGTTCAACAAAGCAGGTCCCTGTGTGGCATTACTCTTGCCTCATATAATTTTCCTACAGGAAAAACAAAAACAAGTACAAAGATCTGCATTTTCCACTCCCTTGTCCAAACACACAAATGATAAACAGGTAATGTCTCTCTTTTTTATTTGAAAAAACTTCACTTCTCATGGCTATGGTGGATAAGCACATTTGTTGCCATAGGAGCTTCACACACAACTCAATTGTCATCCTGCACTTGAATATAATGATGTTCCCATCTAAAAGAACATATTTCGTCCCTACTTGCTCGTACTTTCCAACTCCCTTAATAGAAGCATCATATCCGAGTTCTTCTAAACCCTCAAATTTATCACCTCAGTGCATCTAATGCCTTGCATATGTTCTAAGATATAGATGTTTAAGTATGAAAGGTAGATCGTTATTCTGCGAAGGACTTGACAAAGCGCCAGGAAGACCTCACACTAGAATGTAAATTAGCAACCATCGACTGCACGTTTCAAACTGAATCACACTTCTTTGATTTTACTTTTCTAATGGAGGTTCAGTCGAAGCCTACTCCCTCAAGCTTTAACTTTGAAATTACAACTGTACAAGGTGAACGGGCATAGTACCCATGGGAACCCCCTTATCCCAAAAGAGCAGGGGTTAGACTGATTTGACACAGATTTACAACCGCCCAAAGGCGATGTCACAACTGATTTTCTCATTCAACTTTTGGCCACACATATAAGCACATTTTTGTTCAGAAACGAAAGGAGTAATTTTCTCCTTTGACTTCCCCTTTTTGCAAAAAGAAAAACAAACAAACAGTTGATTTCAAAGCTCCTCAATGGTACTACACGAGTAGACGCCCTGGAAACTTTTCACACATATGATGAGGGACAACAACAACTTTTCATACAGCTCTAGAGTCTACAGAGCCTTCAACCCTCTACGGCTTGTGCTGATGGCAGGGCTTCACCCCATCTCTCCCTTCCATTCTGAGAGCCAACACAGTCAATGATATTCCTTTCTTTGATTGAAGTTTTGGAAAAACGAATGATGTCATCCTCTTTTCCAGCTTTTGAAAGAGGGGCAAACTATCATATTCTTCATAGAGAACATTCAATCATTTGTTTTCTGTGCCTTGTTAGCACAGGGAAACGAAGACCAGAAGCGCCAAAGACGTTCAAAACTTTGTGTTGGAGCAAAGACTCCCTCTGCACTGCACTTGCTCGGACCAAGTTGAGCACTAGAAATACACAAAGGCACACGGCTAACAATGATGCCAGAACTCTATTTTTTATTCTGAAAATGTTGTAATGAATGCAAACAAATCCAATAAGAAAGCGTCCACTCCTAGGAGAGATTATTTCCTTCAAAGGAGACATATGAATAATGCACCCTTTTTGTGCCTCTCAAATTCAAACCTCCCCACCTTCCGACACAGATGTAGTACACAGGTTTTCAAAAACAAAGAGTTGATTTCCTTTTTGTTTTGGTTTAAGGAGATAAAGTGATTAAGATAAACATTCATGCACATGCCTATGCGCTATCCATGCCTTCCCACAAGCTCTAAGCTACCTTTTGGTTCCACAAAATACTCGAGCACTTAGCATAGCTATGCATGGAGCCTATACGACATCCCGGAGGAGCCCCCCATTCCCAGGCCGCAGAGCTCACATCCCACTACCTCTGACTTCTTCACACCCACTATGGTGGGACGCACTATTGCCCATCTACAACATGGCAGGGCCCATGACCATTTTGGTTTACAGGCAGAGCACCTCATCTACAGAGGCACGACTCTCGCACCCCTCATTGCCCACCTCTTCAACCGTGCATTGGTTGAAGGGTTCCTTGACTCATGGACTGAGCACACCATAGTGCCCATTCATAAGTCAGGTAATACTATGGATCCAGCTACATACCAGACGATCATGATTGGCTCTATATTGGCCAAGTTATATCGGGCAGTACTAGAGACACAGTTGAGTACTCTTGCTCAGAGGTTTCAGACTAGATTACTCTACCATTGACCACATCTTCACCCTGAGATGCTTGATCGACCTGGCAAGGGTGAGGAAGAGGAGATTATATTGCTCCGTTGTCGACTTCCACAAAGCATTTGACACTGTCCCCAAGGATCGACTCTTCAGATGACAACTTGATATCGGAGCTCCAAAGGAGATTATATGGGGGATCTACACCTTATACGAGAGAGTATTTTGTAGAGTTAGATGTCCAGGGGGCTTATCTGATCCACTTGCTAGCACTATTGGGGTGAAGCAAGGGTGCCCTCTTTCACCCACCCTCTTTGGTCTCTACATTGATGAGATAGTGGACTTCATACAGCAGCAGGGAGGTGATGGCATTGAGGTATGCCACTGTCCATATTCTTTTATATGTTGATGATATTGTACTGGTTTCAGAGTCTGCAGAAGGTCTACAGCATCATCTACATGGCCTAGATGACTTTTGCAGACAAAGAGGATTATCTGTGAACCTTGGTAAAACCAAGGTCATGATCTTTCATACATCAGCACATGTATACAGACATAGTTTGTTCACAGGAGCAGGTGGACCAATCGAGGTGGTTGGATCATATGTTTACTTGGGAGTGACATTTACAGCAGCATCAGGGGTCTTCTCTATGTCTCAGGCAGCCCGTGACCGCATCACACGTGGGTACGCAGCACTAGCTTTCAGGAGCCCCGCACAAAGGGGTGGCTCTTCGACACTTTGGTTACGCCAGCGCTCATCTATGGGGCAGCCATATGGGGGCCGGGATTAGCTACATCAGTATGGACAGCATTGAAGAGGCCACATATCCTCATGATTGCCTGACTTATCCGAGGCAAGCCTTCAGTACCACATGATATCATTAGAGCAGAGCTCGCTGCACCATCGATGCTTGTTGAGGCACTATTCCAGACAGTATGCCTATTACACAAACTTCGGAGCATGGATACAGAGCACATTGCTTATTGTGCTTTCCAGGCATCACGTGATATGGCATTAGAAGGCGACACCTCCTCATGGTATGCACAAACACGAGACTGGTTGGCCCATCATGGTTTTGACATAGACAAGCTACCACCACTACAGTACGACTTACATGCACCCACCTACTCGCTCTCTTATCAAGAGAGGAATAGGGTCATTCGTCAGGAGATATTGCATACATACATACAGAGGACATGGGTGAGTCCTAGGGATACATTACCACCGAAAATGCTCTATTACCGTGAGCAATTTCTACATATATCGGACGAGAGCTTCATCGAGATTCCGAGATACATGCAGACATACCTTACCCACCACCTTCGAGTCGTCATTGGGCAGCTCTGGGTTTCATCACATCAGCTCGAGATTGAGAGGGGTCGATCCAAGGGAGTCCCCCGTGAGGAGAGGTGATGCCCACTATGCCAGACAGAGGTAGAGAGTGAGGAGCATTTGTTATCAGATGCCGAGCATACTTAGACCTACGAGCATAGTTTCAGATGGAGGAGTCGCTCCAGTTATGCATGACTATGGGAGACCAGTGATGCTTGGGACGCTTCCTCACAGCAGCATACAAGAGGTGAGAGCGGTCACTACAGCCCACACATAATGACACAGGTGGGTACCTAGCAGACCATTACTCAATTCTTTCAGCGAGCCGAGCTACATCGACCACGACTATATCAGGAGGATATCTCATGCATCAGGACAGCCTACGACCACATGATGGAGCATAGGCATACCACCACCCCCTTGGGTTAGTCTTCCTTTAGGAGGCACTCAAACCACCACCGATGTATCACATACTACACCCACCTCCACCCATCACCAGTAGCTAGGGTGTTTTTACTCACATTATGGATCCCCCATGTATTAGGTGGCCACTATCTGCAGAGTCACAGCCATGTCTCCCCAACCTTTTCCAGCCCTATATAGCTTTGTGTAGCGATATACTTTTTATTTCATTTCATCTTCTCCACAGGGTTACTACACTTGTACATGGTTTTTGTCTCATAGGCCAAGTTTAGCCTCTAGAGGACGTTAATATGACTCTCTCTCTCTCTCTCTCTCTCTCTCTCTCTCTCTCTCTCTCTCTCTCTCTCTCTCTCTCTCTCTCTCTCTCTCTCTCTCTCTCTCTCTCTCTCTCTCTCTCTCTCTCTCTCTCTCTCTCTCTCTCTCTCTCTCTCTCTCTCTCTCTCTCTCTCTCTCTCTCTCTCTCTCTCCTTCCTTCTCGTCAGCAATGCACCCTTGCCATACTCATTTGCTAACCCCCTCGCATTAGCTTTACAATAGAAATCACGTACAACAATAGCTTGGGTCAATGATCAGGTACAAAATAAAGCACACATGGTCGATGGTTGGAAAGTATAATAATTCCTCGACTTGAAATTCGTGAGCCTCTTCAATCAACCCTACCCCAAACCTAAAACCTAAACTCTAACCCCCACAACTTGAAACTTGTAACCCTAATTGTAGATCAAAACCCTATTCCTAACCCTAACCCTATCCTTAACCCTAAACCGAAGCCCTAGCATCCAACCTTAAAGCTAACCCCAAACCCCCACCCTAAATCTCGGCCCTCTCTCTCCCTTTCTCTCTCTCCCTTTACCTCTGTATCCCTCTCCTTCCCTCCCTCCCTCCGCTCCTCCCTCTATATCTAGTATGGCCCCCATCCAGTGCCACATAATTGAACAATTTATCTCCAAAGCTATAAAGGATGCTAAGGACGGGTAAGATCGCACTCTCAACCAAGAAATCTGTAAGCTAACAGACAAAGTCAAGGGGCTCAAGGAGCATGTAAAAGGACTTGAGGAGCAAGTAAAATGGCTTGAGGGGAAAGTAATGATGATCATGGAAGACTGAGACACATGGCAAGAAGCCCATCAATGCCTGTAAGCACGAATAGGTAAACAAGAAGGTGAGATTTCTCATGTGGATGAGCTGAAAAAGGAAATCAAATCAGAAGTAGAGTCCACTCACGAAACATGGGTGGAAGTAGTTCACAAGAGGATCAAAAAGGATGTTAGAGAGTAGGAACGGAAAGAGGGGCTCTCTAGGGTTCATGAGACCCTGAAGGAAGAGAGAGTCCGCCACACACGAGGATTACGTGTATAGATTACGGGACTTCAATGCTCTACTATCATGAGCATTTTCTACATATCTCTGACCAGTACTTCATTAAGACTTCGCAGTACATGCAGACGTACCTACGATACCTACAACACCACCTTCGAGTCGTCATTGGGAAGCTTCGAGTTTCATCTCATCAGCTCGAGATCGAGAGGGGTCAGGCTAGAGGAGTCCCTCAAGAGGAGAGGTGGTGCACAGTATGCCATACAAAGATAGAGAGTGAGGTGCACTTGGCTGCTAGATGCCGAGCATACTCGGACCTACGAGCAAAGTTCTAGATAGAGGAGTCATTCTAGTTCCGAATGACCACTCAAGACCTGCGGAGGATGGGAAAATTCCTCACTGCAGCATATGAGAGACCAAAGCAGATACTACAACCCATGCATCAAACATGGGTGAGTACCCAACACACTATTGCTCACTTCCTTCAATGAGCTTGGTCACATCAAACAGACCCACCTCCCTGAGACAGACCCACCTCCCAGAGACAGACCCACCTCCCTGAGACACACCCACCTCCCAGAGACAGACCCATCTCCTAGAGGCATATGGCTCTCGCACAGGAAGGCAACGGCACAAAGAGTGCAATGTTGACCACGTATGGTTGGGTATCAATGACCACAACTTCACCAGGAGGATATCTCACTCATCAAGAGGAGGATATCTCACTCATCAAGATAGCCCATGACTACATCATGAAGGAGAGGTGCACAACCACCTCTTATCATTTCTCTAAGTCATTTCTTTGTGTATATGTTTTGTGAGTCATTTTTCTGTGTATATGTTCTTATCATTTGTTGTATGGATTTGAATACAAAGCTAGGACTATGTTGACCATGGTCTCCTTCTTCCTAAAAAGTGGAGATTACCCCTTGACTTCTTATACACATTGCTTTATGTATGCTCCTCCTAAATTCACGAAATAACTTGGTATAACTCACTCGACACTTCATTTGAAATTTTGCAAAAGGTCTCGGTGCAATTGCTACCAAGGCCCAAGCTATGAACTATGAGTAGTATACTGAGTGCCTTCTTCCATAAACAGAAGGTTTTCTCAAAATGCCTTGTACACATTAGTTAGTTATTTTGACATAATGTTT
>CM035418.1:24203290-24213290 GCA_020310875.1 Ceratopteris richardii | reverse complement strand
GAATTATCTATCGACTTCCAAAAATTACAAAAATTGGCGTGAGCTTTCTACTTAGACTCCTCAAGCAATGAGGCAACCAATGATGGAAAGTGGCCATCATATAGCCGACAATCGGAGTACTATTCGTGGGAGGCGCGAGATAGGGATAATTGAGCCAATCTTTGCATTGTCAATTACTTTGAACCTTAATAGCGGATGCCTTCCAAGTACGTCTGCGCAGAACCAGTCCATAACATGGGTTGTACTTCAAGTGTGTCCATGCACACATCCACGTGTGCATCATTTCTGGGTACTTTTGTGGTAAGTCTGCGTGCCATGTGGGTTGATATATGTGGCCTCCCTCAGCTTCTGGTGGAACATTCTCAGGCTCAAATTGCATGGCGTCCATGGGGCGCTTCTGAGTCTCTTTCTCCACATGAAAACTATATTCCTCTTGCAAAAGGAAATATGGTTTATACTGTAATTCACTGGACATTATATGTCGTCGGGGGGCGACAGCGGCAAAATAAGGCGACTTCAATATAACTTCTTCGAGATTTGCCATCACGTGAAGTTGCACATCTACGCGAGGAGAGTGTGTCTTACCTAATTCCTCTATGGTCTTTAACGATGCTGGCGGAGGTAGTTCGTAGGTGTTCTGTCCTTCAGGGGATGAGCGACTGCCAATAACAGGTAAGGGTACATATTCTTCCTCGAATGTTTCCTCGATAGGGATCGGTATCGTTTCCCCCGGTTCCAGTAGATCAGGTGCTGACTCTAGTCGAGGAGGTTTGGTCATATTAGATAGCGGCAAAATAAGGGGACTTCAATATAACTTCTTCGAGATTTGCCATCACGTGAAGTTGCACATCTACGCGAGGAGAGTGTGTCTTACCTAATTCCTCTATGGTCTTTAACGACGCTAGCGGAGGTAGTTCGTAGGTGTCCTGTCCTTCAGGGGATGAGCGACTGCCAACAACAGGTAAGGGTACATATTCTTCCTCGAATGTTTCGTCGATAGGGATAGGTATCGTTTCCTCCGGTTCCAGTAGATCAGGTGCTGACTCTAGTCGAGGAGGTTCGGTCATATTAGATACTTGTGCCTGTAACTCTTGTACTTTCATACGTAGCGCGGTCAATTCTTCCAAGAGAGCCTGCGATGCCACTTCCTATACGATAGTGGGTCCCAAAGAATCTTTAAGCAACAAAGTTTTATTGGTTTCCTTGAGGGTTCGCATTCTTCCTGTAAACGGTCATAGTCCTCGAGCACACATGCAGGGTCTTCCAAGAGGATCTTCATCGATTCAGGGGGAATGGCTTGAAAGCGAGACGGACTAAGAGGTGTATACAGATTGTCCAATGTAACTTCAAAATTCTTGCTGTTTTGCTGTTGCAGTCGTTGATTTTCCTCCTTTGTAGCGTTGAGGTGTTGGCGAAGAAGTGCCATATTGCGTGACAGTTGGGCATTTCGCATCAAATTTTGATTCAGCTTCTTTCATGCATTCCTGTATCTGAGCTTCAAGATTTTGTTGCTATGTCTGATATTCGGTTTCCAAGTTTTGATATTGTTGGTTACGCTCCTCATTCTGTAGTGTGAGGGCATCTAAGAGTACCTGTAATTCTTGTGTAGTATGTTGTAGGCCGGAATGTTGTTGCCCGAGCGGTGAATATTCGTCATGAATTTGTTGCATACACCGTATCATTTGCTAGAGAGCCGCATCAACAGTGGATGAAGAAGAAGATGCAAGGGTGGGGAAAAAGACATGCAGGGTAGTTTGCAATGCAATGGGAGTGGGAGTAGGCGTAGGGATAGTGGACGCAGTGGCAAGTGACGAGAGTGATGTGGGAATAGGTCACGTGTGAGATTTGGTACGTGGTGTGGTGGATGTATGTAATTGTGTGTCTGGTGAAGTGGTGGGTGATATGTCCATGTCACTAGTGGAACTTTCAATGATTGCAACATGAAAGAGTGATGTCGGTGCTATGGTGCGTGGTGGTGGGTGCAATTGTGTGGTGAGAGGTGAGTGAGGAGGTGTGCTTGGTGGCCATAGAAAGGGGACTGGTGGGCGAAGGTCTTACAAAAGGTCTTCCCTATTCTGGAGATTCTCAAATTCATGTGAGAAGAATTGGTAGCGTCTCCAAACATTGGCATGGTACGTTAGATTAGCATCATATATGAATTCTGCCTCTCCCAGGGGTCCTGCAAGCCCTTGGAACTAGTGTGCCTTGCTACTTACCCATTCTATCTGTCCTTGAGGAGGGTCTTCGATGGGCATCGGTCCTGTAAAACCCTAGAATTCCTTTGGGATAGCCTTAGGCAAGCTCTCAAATGGAAGAGCCGAAAAATCCACAACAAGCCGCCCCATCGTTGCGCTTGTCGAACCTTCCACTTGCATGATGGAAAGCTAGTGTGACCGACGTAAGCTGAAGTGAAGAGGAAAACACATTAGACATGGAAAATAATTAAGATCCCAAGAAGATGAGACCTCCATTCCTTTCCACCACCAACATACTTCCTGTGCAGTGTGTGATTTTAACGATGTGAGCAATGCGTGCTTGACTGTGAGTGGGAGTGTGTGAGGTGCGTGGCTTTACAATTGATTTCGAATCAGTACTACCTACAGAGTTAGTGTATGTTACAAGGATAGTGGTGATATGAAGTTGTCTAATTGGGTCTGCACGTAGTGGTTAATAAGAGTGTTAGTTTCACTAAGTCGATGGTCAGAATGAGCAGGGTCGAGAGTCGTCATGATTACGGAAGGCTTAGGAATCCATTTCTGTGTCAGACAAGGGGGTTAGAAGAGATGAAGTGTTATTTATAAAAGAAGGTCTGTAGGGTTTTCTAGTAGTTTGCAAAAAGGTCTTCTTAGAGCTGACTAAGGTTGAAGCATAAGCTAAGCACTTTTTAGGTACCTAGAGCTAGCGAGACTTGGAGTGAGCAGTCACCATGGACTTGGGCACCCAAATTTGCCGAATGTGTTGCCTCGATCGAAATTGAGAGGGCTGCCGAAGATCTGGAGTGTTTTACTTACTGGGTACATTCGCCTTGTGTATCCACTTCGGTTGAGGGTATGCCTAAGTGGACTGTCTAATGCACCACTCTCACGTGCTACGCCAATGAGTACGTGGATGATATGACCCAGAGGCTTGTTGAGGGTGAGGTATCATATTCAGACACCGTTTTGGAAAAGAAGGGAGATCCACAGCACTCTTGCCTGGAAATGGTGACTGTTGACATTCATCTGAAGATTGAATCTTACGCCGCCATACTTGTCGGATTCTTGTCTGCCTACCCAATTTCCACTCCTGGATGGGTGGTAATTCTTGTATGGGTCCAGTAGGGTGTGCTGATGCACATAAGGTTGGGGGAGCTTCTGTCACATCCAACACCTCTCTGTGTCGGTTTTGGAGGGGAAGTTCATGATACTCTCCTGCAAGTTCCAACTGAAGCACACTCCTGCGAAGATTTAAAATCACCGAGTAATGGTATAACCATTCTTGGCCTAAGATCATAAGTTCCATCAAATCGTCGTCATGACAAACCAACATTTTTACGATTATGGTCACGTTTTCTATGGAGATGGGTAGCTCGACCTCGCCTATACAAGGGGTTTCTAATCCACCTAGTCCAATGAGCTAGGCTTCAAGAGGCTTAATTTCATATTCCCTACAAAGAGAGTTGAATTGCATTCGTGGTTGCACCTGAGTCAATTAAAGCCTTACACTACATGCGCATGGGTTCCTGGCCTAGAGTGACATTAATGAATGGTCTCCTATCAATGATACTAGGGAGATCTCTTCCTCCAAGTTGGCACATAGCTATAGGATATTGTGGGGCATCCACCGATTGAGATTCTTTATCTAGTCCTCTCCTTTGTAGCCGCAGTTGCCTAATGCATTCCAACGCTTTTGCTTGAGCTTCAGCTCTCATTCGTTCCTCTCCTTCCTTTCGCTTCTTGGCGAGAGTTAATTGTTTAAGCATGTCCTCGGTTAAAGGTTCCTGATATAGCTTAACTCGGCATCCAATAATATAATTAGGCAATACTTCTCCCTCAAGAGTTGCTTACTGAACTGCACCACTAGACGATATCCTATTGATGATCATGGGTCCGTAACCTCGTTTCTCTAACTTGCGAGCATGTTGTTTCAGGATGTAAACTAGCACCAAATCTCCTACTCGTAATCCCTTGTCTTTAATATGAGCATCAAAGTAGGCTTTTTGTCTCTTCTTAGCGGCATAAATTCCTGTTGCTGCTCGCAGTCTTGTCTCGCCCAAACGTTCTAAGTCAAGTATTCTTGAGGAAAGCTCATGACCTGTCCATTCATACTCCTAAGCGATGTTTAGTGTAGGTATCAAAAAATCTAAAGGTAAGGCATTCTGGCCAAACACCATTTGGAAAGGTGTAGCATTGAGCACTATTTTATAGGCTACGAGATAAGCCCACAAGGCGTGGTGTAATTGTTGATCCCCATCCGAATGTTGATTGTTCACAATTTTGGTGAGAATAGTGCACAAAATCTTATTAGTACTCTCAGCCTGTCCGTTAGCTTGTGGATGGTATGGGGCTGATTTCTTGTGTACAACCATAAAGTCCTGTAATAGATATTCAATAACCTCATTTAGGAAATGAGTGCCCCTATCAGTTACAAGCTCGATAGGAAGCCCATATCTTGTGAAGACATTTTCAAGCAAAAACTTAGTAGTGGTGCGTGCATCGTTCTTCTTGGTGGCCTTAGCTTCTACCCATTTCGTAACATAATCATTGGCAACTATGATGTACTCAACATGGGAATTCCTTGCAGGGGGATTAATGGGTCCCATGAAATCTATTCCCCATTTTGAGAATGCACGCCCTCCCATCATGGGCGGTAGGGGCATCTCATCCCTGCGTATGGGATACTGAGTCCTTCGACATACATCACATCGTTTGACGTAGGTATGGGCATCCATATGCATAGTGGGCCACCATAATCCTAAAATTAATATGGCCTTGATAACGCGATCGGGTCCAAAATGGCCTCCTGTTGCACCCTAGTGTGTAGCTTCCAATAGGTTAAGATATTCGCTTTCGTGCACACATATCCTCAGATAATTGTCCCGTCCTCGCTTATACAAGCCATCATGTACTCTTAAGGCCTCTTGTTCCAAGCTGTGTCTACAGGCTACAGTCATGTCCTCTGGAAAGGTATATGTCCTTAGGTAAGTAACTAAAGGTTTACTCCAGTCTCGCATTAGGGTTACCTGGTACAAAGTGGCATGTTCTATTGGGGGTCTATTACCGCACTTGGGACATTCGTCACACAGTCGTCGAACATCTTTTTCCATTGACGGCCAATTTACACCTAACCTTTCTAAGTTTGATAGCGTCGCTTGTCTAGAATGGTGTTGCTCCAATGCACTTACATATGCTAATTGCAACCAATTGTTGTACTCCTATTCTTCTACACAACAGGCAAGGATATTGTGATGATCTTGCTTATAAATACTACCTGCGAGAAGTTGATATCTCTGCGCTCTCACTACCTCTTTCTCTTGGGTTTTTACTCAAGGGTTCTTAGGTCCCTATGTCAGTACTAGAACTAATGACTTGGCCCATTCAAGGACAATCTCAACATTGAAGAGATATGCATCTGGTAGCTCATCCGCTACCCCAATAGCCGCTTCTCTTGAAGTTATCCTAGAGAGGTGGTCCGCTCTTAATTGTGTTTTCCCCTTTTTGACTACAACTTCAAAATCATACTCCATCAAGAGTAAAAACCAATGTATCAATCTACCAATGTTGCATGGTTTGGTGACCAAATACAAAAGAGCCTGTTGGTCAGTAAAGAATTTAAACTTATTTGCCAATAAATAATGGCGAAACTTCTTCACTACATAGACCATTCCTAGTCCTTCTCTCTCAATAGTGGTGTAATTTGTCTCTGCAGCGTTCAACTGCATGCTGGCATATGCAATTGGTAAATCTATATTTCCCTCCTCTGTGGGTTGTGCCAACACATGTCCTATGGCATGATTAGAGGAATCTACATGTACATGAAAAGGTTTATTCCAATCAAGCACCGCTAGAATGCAGAACACAATCGTCATTTAAGCTCAATAAAGGAACTCTCGCAATTCTTCCGTCCACTCAAAATTGGTTAGAAGGTTGTAGAGTGGTTTAGCAATCATTTCATACATATGTATGAATCGTCGGTAATAACCACAATGGCCCAAAAATGCTTGTACTTCTTTGATGTTCTTTGGCCTTGGTAATTCATTGATTACATGTACCTTATCTTCATCCGTGGAGATTCCATTTTTCGAGACTATATGGCCGAGTATCTTGCCTTGTCTGACCATAAAGACACACTTCTCTAGGTTTAAATAGACTTGATATTCCCTACAGTTTTCGAAGATGCATTCGAGCTCAAGGATATGTTGTACAATGGGTGAAACCCATTCGGTGTGTTCTATTTCGTAAATGAATCCGGCTTCTATGAGTCTGTCTATTTCTTCCTTGATTTTTAATGCATAATTGTCATTATACGTATAGGGCTTTTGCTTAGTGGGTCTTTCCTCGGTGGTCACGGATCCTATGGGAACATATGTCACCATCTACCCCTTTCAAATCTTTGAAACTCCAAGCAAACACATCCCTATACCTCTTCAATAGAGCGATCAAATTTTCTTCCTCCTCGTCAGTCAAATCATGTCCTATGTACGTGCATCGCTCTTCTCCTTCCTCGATTGCCACTATGACTTTCTTCGTGGTTTCCTTATTGTCATAAGCTTCTCTCAAACTTTTGTCTCTATTGGGCATTCGAATCATGATTTTTCGATCTTCTATCGCATATTTCCTAAAGTTTTCTGGCACTTCCATCAAAGGTTTTTCCTCCTCAGTTTTCACACTTTTTTTCTTCCTCACCTTTTGATCGCGTTGACTAGATCTTGAATTTTCCTTCTCCTTCCTAGGGGTGGTGAGTTCTGGGGACATGGCTTCTACCCCGCCTAGGAATTCCTCTTCCGATGAACATTCAGGTCTGTTCGAATCTACTTCCGATTCCACTTCGTTCACTTGCCTACTACATTTAGAGATTTCTTCTTTAAGATGATATGCTTCTATTTCTTCTCTTACGAGGCCTATAGTGAAGATGGATATATCATAACCATTTTCATCGCAATGGGAGGTCCATTGTTCTTCGTTAATTGCAATATCCATAGTCACTAAGATCTCTGCCCAGCCATGGGGTTCGAATTCCTCATCTGGAAATACTACTGGGACATATGCTGGATCCTCAATGGGTCTAGATGGGTGTCCTACTCCTGACGCTCTTGTTGTAGCATGCTGCTCTTCCTTGGCTGCGATTTTACACATCCATAGGTGTGTGTCCTCATGTAACCAAGATGGATCTCATAATAAGGAATGTATCGATTCCTTCTCCTCTTCGTTCCTATGTATTGTATTCCATTGCAAAGGTGGTACAACTCTATGTGAATAGTCTGTGAGGTTCAACCTTCGTGTTTACTCCTAAGTGTTGTAGGTACAAAGAGTTGGTTCCCCAATCTTGTACAACTTGCAATTGTCGCATGAAAGGTCTACCTAAGGGCATCTCATATGCTTGATTCTTCCCAAAATCGCATATTGCAAAGGTGTGATCAAATTCTACTCCGCAAGTGGATAGAGTAATTCCTTCCAACAATCCTAAGGGTCTTTCTATGTGTGCGTCTTCCATCTGTAGTTTCATCCTATTAAGTCTAAGGGCTGGTTTTCCCCAACGTTTCCACAGTGAAGTGGTAGCGATGGCTACTCCTGCACCTATGTCTAGAATGGCTTTGCTAGTGTGACCCTTATACGTAATGGGCAAATAAGTGTTGCCTTCGTCTCCTTCACTCGCATCGCGCACTTTATCCAGGGATATCTCAGGAACCTTTCCTCGTGCACTTGGTCTAGAGGAGGTTGTGGCTATCTCTGGGAACTGGTTCACTACATGTTTTCGTAGTTCAGGTTTGATCTTTAACAGCTACTGAGTTCTCTCCCCTTACTCGAATAGTGGGGGCTTTCGCTTGAACTGAACAGTCTTCCTGAGGGCCCATAAAGTGAGGTAACTCTTGCAAAGAGTTAGATTCAAAACTAATGTGTTCACTTGGCCAATCATCCACTTGATCTCCATAGATTGATGGGATATCTGCAGGGAACTGTTCTCTTGAGTCATCAATCTCGAGTATGGATGGTCGAGATTCTTGTTCTTGTCTCCATCTTTCTTCTTGAATTCAAGATGGCGTGTGAATCCATATAACCTGTTTGATAATTTTCTAAATCTGACCTGCTGACTTTCGCAGGTTTAGATATGACTTGCCCTAGTTTCTCTAGGAGTCCTTGAAAATGTAGCTCAGGCCTGGCCATAATTTCCCAACTGAGGTATTGTGAGGCTTCAAACATTGCCTGGGCTAATTCCACCATTTTCATGCATAGTTTGGTTCTCTCAATTTCTAAGTCAGCTCGGGGTAATTTTTGCAAGATTCTCCTACTTGGGGTCCTTGTATTCTTGGTTGATAGGCTTTGAACATCATATCAAGGTTTTTTGGGGTGGGGACTGCTAGTACTGATCCTAGTTTAGAGGTGATTATTCCTGGTTCAACCTCTTGTGATGTCATTTCTAAGATTTTCGTCTTGGTTTCCCTTAAGCTTTCCTCTAACTCACTGATCTTTTTACCCCATTTGCTCTTGTGTCTTTCTCGTGACTCTTTCCAAGTTCTAGTTTTTTTTCTTATTGATTCTCCTACCTCACTGGCTTCAACTATTTTTCCTGGTTTTTTTGGTTGTGTTTGCCTTTGTGCTTGGGCTCTAGTAATTGCTTGGATAGGTATGTACGGAGGTATGGAACCTTCGGAATGATGCACTATGCCTATCACGTTGATGGGAGTCACTTTCGTAGAAGTGTTCGCAAGGTTCTTGAGCAGTCTCTTATGAAGTGCTCCTTTCCACATTCAGGGCAAAAGCCTTGAATATTGAAATATTGCAACTGCACTGTAGTTGCTTCATGTGGATAATCTCGTATGAAGTGGTCTCCTTGGCATTATAACATGGTCCTTTGGGTGCTTGTGGTCTTAGTTATCTAGCCTGCGGTCTCGGGTTGGGGTTTGTGTACATGACCTAAGCATAATCTAGTTCCCAGTTTGCTCATACACAGGGTTCTCATAGTATGGGTCTGAGTTTTTTGGTGACTCCGTGTAATATGCTAGTGGGCTATCCACATGAGTGGAGTCAAAATTGTTTGCATTAGGGTCATTATCAGTGATTAATGGGGACGTGGGTACTAATGCCATGTTCGAATTCTCCTCTGGTGTAGCATACTTTACTGACACTACATTAGCAGGGGTTGAAGGTTGTTGTCCTAGGACAGGTTGTGGTCTAGGTTGTGCTTGATATGGCGCTTGATACTGGGGGGGCTCGATAGTATTGATGTGGTTGGTACTATCCTTGGTATCTACCTGGCTGATATTGATGTGGTTGGTACTGTCCTTGGTATCTACCTGGCTGATATTGTTGAGGGTATTCTGCCTAACTTTCGCTCTATAGTACAATACACTCTGTTAGAGTTTCTTATGGGTTGCATTGCGTATGGACACATGTTCACCATATGGTCGCCTCCGCAGCTATAACACCTTCGAGGGGGGCTAATTTGATGCCTGGTTTACTTGACACTCCCAATCGTTTGGCCACTTGTTCCGCTAAATCCTCAATTGAATTGGAATGCTTGGATGAAGTTTTTGTGGTGCTATCCGAGTCTCTACAGACCTTAGGGAGGTCTAGCTCATCTCCCAAGTTATCTTCTATGTCTACACAGATCAACAAACATTGATCCAAGGTTCTTGGCTCCTTTAAGAAGACGTATGATCTCAGCTTCACACTCAGAAGGCCGTCTATGAACAAAGCTATCATTTAGCTTGAGTGGGTACTTCCAATGGGGGACATCTTTCTATGTACCATCTAAATCTTCGACCGGCCATCCTCATTGTCCCTTGAGGGGTTTGTTTGAA